>DWPV01000332.1:0-31641 GCA_018251915.1 Urbanus proteus proteus | reverse complement strand
TCACGCTTTAACTACTCAACCGATCGTTATGAAATTTTGCACACACATTGTCGGGGGTCTGGAAAAGGACATAGGGTGCCTTTTATCCCGAAAAGTGATACTACTCCCGTGGGATAGAAAAGTAACTTTTATACCTACAATATACCTACTTTTATACCTATGGCCATTGTGTGAATAAGCGCGAGCGAAGCTGCGGGTTAATACTAGTATTAGAAAATTTGGTCTATATAATTAAACAGAACAAATATCTAACACTATTCTAACTAAGTATTAATTTTTCCTGACAAGATTACCACGAACCTTCGCTATTTTGTAAGCGTGACCAAATAAGATATACCATAAGGGTTTAGCCGCCATAATGGCGTAGGGACGGAGATTAATTTGCGGATTATAACGAATTGCATGATAGATATTTGATGTTGGGTTGAGGAAAATGAGTGTTAATCAATAATATAGTGGGTAGGTACCCTTTCTGTTTACCGGAAGTTCTTTTAGCCTCATATTTAAGTAGGTAAATATTTAAAGATATATTATGGTCTCCCGTCTCATGAGCATATATGTATTGATTTGGTTCACATTAATTATCAATGTGTTTACAGGTGTAGGGAAATAAAAAGAAAACAAATGTAGGAACTTCCTCACACCACCGTAAGAATACAAATTCAATTATAAATAGGAGTTATAAATAGGTTTTCTAACAACTTGTTTATCGCAAAATTTTATTTGTTATAGATATATCTATGTTTTATTATCAGTCAGTCAGTTCAAATCAGTTCCGCTGTTTCCAAGAGAAGTCCAATAAGAGTTACACAGAAATACTAACAAACACGCACAAATTAGAAATTTATTTAATGCCTTCAGCATAACAAATACACGCTCAGAAAGTTGATATTTAAAGTCAAAGACTGACGTTACTTCAGCATATTTGTATACCACAGATCATTTGAATATTAGAACGAAGTTAACCAACTAATGACTTAAGGAGAATGTTTCATTGAATTGAGCACAAAGCCGTTAAAAGCCATTGTGAGAAGCATGTCGGTTTTATACCTTCCATTTCACCTCTTTGTCCGCAAGAAAGGCGAGAGATGAAAATAGAAAGAGCTGTTGCAACATTTTTAAGGTTTACTTGTATTCAACGAAATACAAATCAGCTATTTAGCGATGAATCAAAATCTTGATTTTGATCGAATAAAACCAGGTTTTTAAAATTGTTGGTATATGTGTCCTCGAGATGGTAATCAACTACAAATACAAATAGCTTTACAATGTTTTTTATAACGTTAAATAGTATTAATATTGCAATCTAACCAAAGATAGTTTCTAAGTTATATAAGCACGAATACAAAATCAAGTACCTATTCAACATCAGATCAGTATAGGTAGTGATCGCTCTATCAAAGATGTAGAAAACTAAACAATATTTTTAATTAAATTTGGACAATCAACAAATTATGTTACCTATAATTATGTAGTTTTTTACCTTTTTTGACTTATATTAATTGTAAATTTATTTTATTTTAATGGTCTCTGTTATATTAATAAAGCTATTAATAAATACTCAAAGATAAAAAAAAATCAACAAATTAAAAAATTGTGTGTGTGGTTACCTACTTATGATAATAAATTAATGTCATCTGACAAAAGTTTAATTAACATTCAATTATGTATCTTCTCACCCCTACTTAGCTAAAAGGCAATCTTGAAACTTTGCAATCACAGTTTAATTTCTGCTTTGTAGTCTTATAAAATTTAAATGGTCCCCAAATCCCTGTTGCGTTGCGTAAACATTGTGAAGAAAGGTCATTGTACTCGAGATAAGGGCTGCTTTTACCCATTAATTCGGCACCTTCCCTTTGTTCACATTAATGTTACACTTGCACGAAAGATGTCTTACATCTCAAATACATGATGACTTGAGCAAACATTTTGCCTTATCTAAATCAGTGTTTCTCAAACTTTTTCATGACATGACTCATTTAATATGTAAAACTATTGTGCGACCACCAAAGCCGTGCGGTTTTTAAAGTGGTATTATTTATATATGAAACATAGTCATAATTAGACAGGAAACGCCTTAATACCTAATTAAATACCTACCTTAAATCTCGATGTTTTTTTCTTTATTTAGAGTATTTAAGTCCTCATATTTTACATGCAAATGAAAAAAAAATATATATATACTAGTGTTAATTAGGTTTCAAGGGACGGCAGAGGCCACTTGCCATTAGAAGAATTTCTGCTCATTTCCTATTTTTGTATTAAGTATAAATGCAAACAGACTTCCCGTAGCAATTCACTTCAATGCTAATCACGAACACCGACATTACAAGACTGCATTTGACCATTGTTAATCAAATTTTAACTAACTTCGTCATGCTTTATCCGAACAACATATCCGTCGAGACAATAACTTCACATTAACATCAAACAAAGTAATATAGTAGAGAGTTAACTGTGTGAATAACAGCATCCTTTTGTGGTCCATTGTAGTTTGTGGGAACTACACTAGCCCAAGATTCTATTGTGAACCCATTGTCCAGCGCATTAAGTAGTTCACCCCAATCTTGAAGGGTGCAGGTCATTATCAGATTTGAATCCCTTATTACAAACGGTCATATACTTTGATTTTTGTTAGAATGGTCACTGTACCCATTAGAATAATAACTAAAGAACTTATGTTTGTTTCTGAGGATGTGAGAATCTAATTTTGTAGATATAGCTCGATGTATGTTAGATGTGTCTTATTGTGCTGAGAATAGGACACCCTAATTTTGTAGATATAGATTAGTTTGATGTTTCTTACTGTTGATATAAAAGGTGTTTAAAACATGAAAGGATTGCTCTTTCTGTGTTTTTAAGCCTGATAGAATTTACAAACTGTCAAAATGAACTTTCATACTGCGACTAATTTATAATATTTATGATCAGTATACTCTGGAAAATCATCATGAATAGATTGGCGCTTGAATAACGCTACCAAAATATGCAGATTTATTTCTAAAATCAGTTATCAATTCGCGCAACTTATAACTAACTTCGTGATTTTTATGGCACACATAATCGTCTATCTGAGTAAACAGGCCTAAGTTTTTGGTCTTATCTGTGGATTACAGATGTCCAAGGGTGTCAGTGGCCACTTGCTATCACGTAGACTGCATGCGCCTTTGCTGCTTCTATCATATAAAAAAAGATCTTTGTGGCCAAATCGAACCCGGACCTCGCATGTCAGACTGATAGTCTAGACCAGTCTAGTCTTTAATACGTATATATGTAATACGTACATAAAGTGTATCAATAACACTTTATAGGTTTTAATTAACGTTCAGTGTAATTACTCTTGCACATCAAGGGTTACGCAGAGATTAAAGTTTCGAGTGCAAGACGCATAATAAAGTTCGTAGGCGCATAAAATTTTAATTAGCCTCATTAAGTACGGTGCTTTTAATACTCCAGCATATCAGTATTGACTTTTATTGAGGTAAACCGGAAAGCAGAAATACGTGGTTAAATTTTACAATTTTAAAAAGGATAAAATTAGTTGATGCTTTTAATATTGTGTTCGCGTTTTGTTGATAATTGCCCTATGATTGTATATATGGGATCAAAAATCATGCACGTATAGTCGCTACAAAGTCTAAAACAAACATAGTTTAAAAAAATATGATTTATACTACATAGTACCTATAAATCGCTTTTCGCTGTCTGTCCCTATGGATGTATGTATCTTTAAAACTACGCACTGGATTTTGATGCGGTTATTAAAATAATAAGAGATTGAGTGATACAAGAGGAAGGTTTAGTTGTAATTTAATGCGTGCGAAGCCGCGGGCAAAAGCTAGTGTTATATAATAACAACCTCAGGTATGGTTTTAACCCGGATTAGACAAAGTAATACTACTCCTAACGTTCACGAAGCATGGGTTGTGCAATTACTATTGAGGATGATTACTTAACCCTGAAGATTATTTAATTATTATTTTTTATGTTATAACCTGAAATAATAACTATAAAACTCTATATTTAGACGTCCTAAAAGTCATATAGACAAGAGTTTGAATTGTGAAATTGTTTGTTTTTCATCAAATTAGTTCGAAACCGTATTTCGCAATAGCCGTAAATGCATCAGATGAAATTCTCGAAATATCGGACATTTCACAAAATCACGAATCTCATGGATATAGTACGGATATACTCTCTAGGTTTATGTTACCGTTATAAAATCATGCAAATCACGGTATACAAATTAGTGAAATTATCCATAACAAGCATAACATGAAACTATGTAATCAGATAGGCAGGTCAGAAAATGACAAGTTCATTTGAAATGCCTTAATCTACATGTGAGCTTATTAAAACCAGAATTTTGCTTGCGGGTTTCAATTGAGTATGATTTAATCTCGTCTAAACATCTGTTGGACATTCCATAAGGAGTAATTAATGTACTTGCTTATTACTGCAAATAAGTAGGCGTAGATATATTATACGCTGTAGGGCAGAGTATGATTAGACGAATTACTAAGTTACGTAGATGTCGATATGACGATAGCGACCGATATTAACCAACCAGCAGTCACCAAACAGTAAAAATAAAAACGAAACTGACTTATAATTTAGTAAAACAATTTCAAATACAATAAATTTTCGAAATAAATCTCGACTTAATTTGTCTTCTCTATACAATTGCATTTGTTTATATATTCTGTCTTAACGAATATGTTAAGGCAATGTAACTTATCAGGGACCTTAGACTTATCAGGTGTAGAAACAAATTTGCAAACCAATTCAGGTATCTTAATAGTTAGTTTTAGCTACCTAGGTATACTTAATGCGTTTAAAATCTTATGTACAGCATGCCCGTTGCATATAGACCACCCAATATCAAACAAGGTAGCTAAAGTGTTTATTAGTAAATGTATAAGTGTGTCAAGCTTACAATCACCCATTTCATCTCAGCGACTATAAAATCTGTAATGGTCGATAAATGTATAATGCGCTTTTACAGTTTTTTATTCATCTGCTAATGGACGGCTAAGTTGCAGATGTTTATCATGGAAATATGCATGACGATGATATTATCCCAAAGATCTTAAGTTATGTACAGAATCATCAATGACATATTTGAGGGTAAGTTGTCTCGGTCACAATAACATGCAACTGTCCGGCAAAAAATTGTCAAACATTTAGTTCTCTTTAAAGGTCCCGTCAAGTATCGTCAACAATATTATTATAAAGAAAACATTACTAGCTTAACAGTAAATAAGCGGCATAATTTAAATTTCAGAAAAACTAAACTACACTGAATTGAACCGAAATTTTGATGCTACCACAATAAAAGTCACATCAAATACAGTAATCGAACACCGCGTGTGGATTTTTAAAACAAAAAACTCTAACCATAACATGACTCTTTTCAGAAAAATGATAAATAAACTAGAATACAA
Organism: Urbanus proteus proteus; assembly: GCA_018251915.1. Taxonomy (NCBI): domain Eukaryota; kingdom Metazoa; phylum Arthropoda; class Insecta; order Lepidoptera; family Hesperiidae; genus Urbanus; species Urbanus proteus. Next base: position 26,197 of record DWPV01000332.1, on the reverse strand, counting down.
TCAAATCCATTCAGAGCTACAAAACAACGATAAGCCAACGCGTATTTGTTTCTGATGCGTCAGAGAACAAAGCCAATAAAAAAACTCGAAAACAAATAGTTTTGTTGCAGTTAGATAACCACGCATGAATCCCGGTCAGGTCAAACCCGATTACGCTCTCATCGGAATGGCAGGAATAAAACAAGATAAACTAGTTAGCGTCTAACAATCAGATGTTGCACCTTGCAATGCATATGCTAATTTCTAACAGATTTATCGGAGTTCGCACATTTATAATGCGATAATATTTTGTGTGGAGATTGAAATCTTTTAGATTTTAATAGAAGTATGTTGTTTCGTTTGGATGTAATTAATGTTTCTGTTAGCTATATTAATTTTACTTAATTTTTGTGCAGAAGATCATTCGTCAAATTAGAAATTAAAGCACTTTGCAATTATCTCAACTAATCTTATTTTTATAATTAGGTACTAATTACGAAAATAGAAAACAATTCTGATCTTAAAAACCACATCAAGCCACTATTTGTACCTACTGAAGATAAGGAAGTGTCCGGTCAAATTATAAAAGATCAGATTATAGTCCACAACGACGATTAAACACATGTTACAAAATTTATGAGAATCAAACAAACTTGTGTAAAATTATGTACATTATTATTATATGATATCGTTGTAATTTCTATCATCTTACTACCTTACGGTTAAAAATATTGTCATTTTTAAGACATAGCTGTCAATTCATATGTACTGGTAATGAAATAGATATTTTGCAGCTAGCTTGTAGCTTTATGTAGAAGATGAACAACAACTGTAAGCCGGTCAAACTATTCGTCTTATCAATTCACGTAAATGTGTCAATAATTGCAATAAGTAATAATTTGTTAAAAACCACAGTAGCTGAAAGACCGCTAGCGCGTACTCTGGACTTTAACCACTAATTAATTAAAGCGATAATGAGTAACGAATATTTTGATGCCAAACCAAAAACTTTGTGGTGAAACAATAAACTACCCATCAAAATTCATTATTCAATTTTATTTATTCATTTAAAATTAAATAATTACCCCTGTTATAACTGGAATTGGTTATAGATATCCACGGAAATGCAAGTATGCAAGCTATATTTATGCTATAAAAATCTCGAACGCAGCGACAAAAAAAACCTTTTAACAAATTATTAACTTTCTTTGGATATGACAAATGCAACAAATTACGATGACGTAACATGAAACATAATATAATATATGATATTATATAGATGCATTTAAAACATTTAATGAAATAAGTCGAAAATATCTGTAGAAAACCGTTTGTAGAAAAGTACGTATTTGTAGAAAAACTGTACAATTTTAACTAAAATTCTAGAGTGCACGCTACAAAACTATTGTTGCTAACAAGTTTCAATTTGTTTGTTTCAGGTAAGGCAATTTTACTCGGAGCTTCATTTCACGGTACAAAATAATGAGAGAGAAGCTAACAGGTAACCTTATCTTCATTTAGGACCCTGTATAATGCAAAGCATTTACTAAAAAGGTTCTTCCAAATGAGTTATTTAGCGAACATCGGGTTTTGTGCGGAATTTCAGTTTAGTAAACGAAAAGGTTTATTCTGTGTACCATTTTGTTTTCCATTTGGTCATATTTTACCTTTGTAAATTTGACCAGGAACCGTTGTTTGTAATCGAATAACATACCCTTTTAAGGTACGAATACCATTTTATCTTTCGGCTTAATTAGATTATTGCGCAAATATTTTGTTTAATTCCTTTTTGTTATTACGTAATTTTTCATATCATTAAAGATAAATTATTTCTGTAATTGTCAAAGCTCTCCCTATGGTATGAGATCCATAATCACAATAAAACAAGAGATAGGAAATTGTATGTTTGTATCTGTGTATAGGTGTTATTGGAATATTGTTACCCATGAACTTAAGTTCTCAGAGGATATACGACCTTATTCCTAAAAAAGGTCCATAACAGATGCATTGTTTTTCCTTAGCACTGATAAGAAGCGCAAGAATATTATTATTACTTTTAGAAATAGTGACGTTAATGTTTTGACGATGAACCTCTTTGTTATATTAAGTTAGGTATGACTGACTGGTTATAGTTTGGAAGCAATTTGTAAGTTACAAAAGAAAGTGTAGTAGTTCTCTATTGGAGTTTGACGTTTGACATTATTATTATTGATGTAATGGCGAAAGGAATAAAATAATGTACTTATGTGGAAGAATTACTTTTATTTCTAATAATTATATATATTCCGTCATGATAAGGACGAATTGGGTATGATTATGGTGAATCTAATAAATCTTTAAAGATCTCTGAACTAACTCTGAAATAACATTCCTCAAACTAGAATTCAAAAGTCAAAAGCCGTTATAAGGCAGAAAAAGGTAAAAATTAATCGCCATTAAATTTAAAACGGTTCCCATCTCTGTGCAAACAATCAAACATGTAATTTTAAGAGCGATTGAAGTCCCATACTGAGTTAATTATATAGGTCAAACTGGACTGTGACCCTTTGGTTGGCTTTTGTAAAGGACCCGGTGTTTGAGTCTTAGCCTCAGTGAGGTCATTGCCTTTTTAATTCGGGTACGGATTGTACCGGATTCTTTAAAAGTATCCCATTTCATGTAATGAGAAGATCTTCTTTGCTTAATGCTTGCGATTTTGCGTATTGTAATATTATTTTATAAGAAAATTTAATTTACATACAGAATGCTTATTATTTTAACTGTTTTTATTTACCGTATCTTTGAGGAAATATATGGAATATTACGCATGTTTCTGAATCGGACTATGTAAGGCTACATAGACGAAACGCCAGGCAAAGACGAGGTACAACATATGATATAAACACATGTATTTTCATGTAGAGAACTCACCTTGGAAAACAATATACCTACTTCATCATGATCATCATCCACCCATTATTGTCCCACTGCTGGGCACGGGTCTCCTCTCAGTGAGAGAGATTTAGCTACTTAAGCTCAGCAAAATAGAGGCGAATAGTATACAACTGCGCTAATTTAGTATCGAGGTTTATATAACCAGAATTTTAGCTTCACCTCTCTTTGCTAAATATGTATCTCTCCACGACCAACTTGTAATAGGATAGGAATTAAAAATTACATGTTTAATTTTATGATTTATACTTTTCTTCTTACCTTCTAGTCTCTTAATAAACATATTTTCCATTGTTTATCAGGATACTGACGGGTTGGAATCCTTGGCCCTATCTCGGCAATATTTCGTATTCTGCGAATAAGTGCCTTCACTAAGAGCCCACGTTTTATTCATCCTATTTTTAAGATGAATGGCTCAACAAAATAGATTTAAGACATAAATTTAAGGTCAGTTTTTTCTTTGCTTGAATGCGAAGTGCGTACCAACGGTAATATATTTCTCGTTTCTATTCGCTTCACGCGAATAGCTGTCTCCACAAATATTTCAATTGATTGTAAATTGAGTTTTAAATCAAGCCTGCAGAATATATTTATTCGTTATAACTGACGTTTCTTAATTTATTTGTTACTTAGCTTCATCTATTAGAATCTGCAATTAACAATGCTTTATGTTTGTAAATTGTAATTTTGTAAAAAGGATTAAAATAAACAAATCAAATGAAGTATTGTCGTTTTGTTTAAAAATGTTTAAAAGTTATTTAAATTGCGTAATCAAATTATATTTTTTTTATTTAAATTGCGTTATCAATAAAAAATATTTTTTTTTTTAAATATGCAATAATGATGTTTGCACGTATTCTAATGATCTAGGAATAATTTTGTATAATAGTATTTCAAATCAAAGAAATGATAAACGCACTATTTATTAAATGGCTTAAGACAAACTTCATCAGTGTACACTATGACACAGAAATAATTCTAACAACTTTTTTTTTATTACCGTCTTCTTCCATTACCTATATTTTATTTAGGAACTGCAACAAATAAATCTATTTGTTTTGATCTGAGTGTAACACGTGTGGAGCATACAAATCAACCCAGTTATCATACCAATACCCCAGGGTTGTCACTCTTTCTAAGCTCTTTATACTTATTTAACTTAAAACGTACTATCTTGATAGGCAAAATATATCTTAAAGGTGTTGGGCTAAGTGCGTGTTATTTTGCAAGAGTTCAGACGTAAAAAATGTACAGAAAAATAATATATTATTGATTTTTAATTGGTAAGTATTTCATTATCTAATTTGCAACAAAAACTGTAAGTGTTCATGAAAATAAATTCCTTTCTTTCTCACTACCTCTGTTTTGCCATCTTATTGTATATTTCTAATTATATGACAATATTCTTAAGACATTTCAGGCATCAACCCTATAAAAACTTGCCTGCATTTGGCAGTCTTCCGTGCCTAAAGTATGGGATTCCAATCACGGGCCCTAACTGTATGGTAATGATTGACTCACGCAAGCCCATTGATAGCTCCTTTAGCGAATAGAAGTTTTATAGTTTTATTTACCCCGCCTTTTTCATCTTTACTACCTCATCCTTTTTCTATTTTTAGTCTAACGAGAGCCAGAAGTGTTTTTAAAGCATAAATTTTAAGAAGTTTTTAAAATATTTTAAAATAAATAATATACATAAATTTTATATTCATAACTAGATGCTTGGCATTGTTTTTAAGTGACTTGTTTCACTTACCCGTACATGAGAGTAAAGTACAAATTTTTCAACTAAAATGAGGTAGTTATGGTCTTACCTACATAGGTGAACGCAGGCATCTCTAAATAGAATAGGAGACCTACATAAAGTGTGTCAAGGATATGTTACTACGCTTGAAAACTGTAGGAACGCTTGTTTATAAGTATCCCCCTACCATACCTTGCAAATAAAAAGTAATTTTATAAAACACTAGCTGATCCCTGCGGTTTCACGCGCGTTAAAAAAGTAAAAAGGAATACATATCAAAACATTGGTAACACTCCACTCTCTCGCGACGGCGGCTGCAAGTGCGTGGCGAGCGCGCTAATGCTTTTTTCCCAAAATTAAAGTATATGCCTATATGTTATTCCAGATCATAATCTATCTCTGTACCAAATTTCGTCCAGATCCGTTAAGCTGTTCTAAAGTTATAAAGTAACGAACATGCATCCATCCATCATCACAGATTTTCTGCTTATTAATAATAGTAAGACTAGTTGTGATAGTTGTCAACACTTATACCAAAAAGCAAACAAATTTAAACCAATTTCAAAAAAATATTCGTACCAAATACAAATTGTTTCAAACATAAATGCATCCTATTTTACAAGTCGTTTTGAAAATGTTATCCTGAAAACACGATGTCATCTGAGATAAAACTAGCTCGTCTGAAAGTAGCCTTTTCAGTTGCCTTTTGTTAGGCAAGTGTCGTGTTGTTCCCATCACAATGATCTGTAAGCTGGATCTAAAAGCTTTGAGCAAGACAGGCTCGTGGTAGTTTTACATACAAATCGTTTGACGGATATATTGTCTTATGTACAGGTACAAATTAATTTTATGTATTAGGTTCATAAAAACGACAAAATATGTACCAATATGAGTATTTATTAATTTTGTAACAATAGTAAATATTCTGATATTTTAATAGTAGTATTCTGAACATTGCCACACTTATTTCAACCTTATAACACTAGTTTTAGCGCTGCTGAATTTTGGTCTGATGAATTTAGTAAGGAAGACATTCTTATTAGAGGCGATCCAATTTAGTCTTCAGGGATAGCAACGTATCTCTGACCGGCCTTAGGCATGACTGTGATCTTATCTGAGGTTGATTACATATGTCCATGGGCTGCAGTGGCAACTTACCATGAGATGGGCTGCATGCTATTTTCCTACTTCCATCATATAAAAAGCATTCAAGCTTACATTATCTGAATACTGCAAAAGTATTTTTACATATTTATCAATAAAACTTACAAACCATCCCACATTACTTACTTAAGAAGATAACTGAGATGAACTACAAATAAAAATAAATCACGAATTTATTGTAATGCATTGTACTTATCATAGTAACGTATCGTTTCCTTTTAAACTAAAAGCTACGAACTATAAAGTACCATGTATTCAAGGGTTTACATATAAACATTTATACGACAACACGACCGAAACAAATTCGTCTGGCGCATAAATATTTATCCAGATCGGGAATCGAAAAACATTGTGCGAAAACAATACAACTATTGTGGCTAAAGTTGTTCTGTTTTATACAGCGTGTTCCATTCTATAGACCAGTGGTAGATGTAAAAAATATCAATTATTATTTGTATTATTTTATTAATACTTCAACACAGAACATTCTGTGGTTAGTTTCCGGAGGCATCGTTGCCACTTTAGCAAAGACAGTTTTTATTGCTACTGTGTTCTGGTTTTTAGGGTATGGTAAGGTAGACATACTTATTCGAGACATTGCAAGTTAGTGCTCAAGGGTAGCAACGCATCTGTTGTAAAGCTCAGGTAAAACAGGTAAAACTCTGATATTGATTACAAGCGGCAGTTACAATTAGGTTAACTAGAATTAAAAAATATAATTGTAATTGTTCACATTTGACTTTTCGGCCAATTACCGTAGCTGAATGAAAAAGTGGCTCCCTCCCGCGGCACAGGTGGGCATACGGTGACCCCGTTTCACACACAGCGGGATTCCGCCCTGCAATTGACTGTAATCTTACCATCTCACTACCAAATATATTTGGGAAGGTAACTCTTAATGGCTGTGATTCTCAATCTTTCTAGTTAAGGGTACTAAGGGTGTATGTGATTTCGTCTTTGTCTGTCCATAGTACCTACGACACAGGAAAAAAACCTGTAGAAAATGTCTTTAAGTTTCATAGACTGTGTCACAAAAATAAATGTTTACTATATAATTATCAAACTACATATGTTAAAAGGAAAATTAGAAGAATAGCAGTTTTGCAGCAATTTCCATTATTCTGAACTGAGATTCTGAAAATCATTTTCGATATTTTTATGTTTTAATTTTTTTTTATTCATCACAATATTTAATTAAATTATGATTTTACAGTAGGTACGTACTTAAAAAATATGCATCACTATTAAGCATTTATAACACAAAATGTGCATCAGATTTAAAATTTACACAATAGTTAATTATGGCCAGACACTACTTCTCACTTAATTGTTGTATCTACAATCAAAAAATCGAGTTATATGTTAGGTAACTAATAATTATGATTGGAGTTTGAGCACCACTTCTTCAAAACATCGATAATATCAATACGCGCACGCCTCATAAAGTAATATGATTGCTTGTAGATGCATTTTTTTCTTAGTTTATATAAGTCCATCCTTAGACAGAGAGTCGTCCAAGTTGCTTTTTCAATTTTTCTAACCTAACCTAACCTAACATTTATCTATTTACTTTAATTTGTACATATTACTATGAATATAAATATTAGTAGAATATTAAAAAATAGATTAAAATATTAATGATAATATTCTCATATTGCGGTTGGGGAAACGAAAGATATTAAAGTTGCGAATATTATTTTAACGATTCCTTTAATGGGGAAGTCCCCTAAATATGATACCATTAAGTGTTAGATGTTATTAACTATTATAACGGTGTTTGATTTGGAGATAAGCGTTCGTTCCGAGGGTTGGAGAAGCCACGAGAACATTTTAACGCCTCACTGAGTGGAAAGTTTTTTTATTGTATTAAATTACGTTTTTTCATACGCTTGAAGTACAGGGCTATTGCCGGTTTTTAAACTTGTCGTTAACTAGTCGGGCTTGTTTATGATTTTAGTGATGGGATTTAAAAAAATACTTACTTTAGTAAAAGAAGAATTTAACCGAACTTATATTAGAAAACTCTTATATTTTAGTTATTGTCGAGGCAGTTATAACCATATTGGGTATTATAATGTACATATATATAGACATAGTACCTATTTATTCTCAAATGTATAGGTACATCCAATGCGTACTTATTGTACATACATTGTACATATTGTACATAACGACGTTCTGATCATCATCGAATTCATTGATCTCATCTATCTCAGATTACAATAATTAATGCGTGGCTATTAACGTTGCATGTAAGTGCTCAAGTTAATAAATAAATCTGCTAAAAGATAATATATCGTTCGTTTAGTCGTATGTGAAAGATTTTAGCCACAAAGTGACTGTTTTACACGTCTTTAGTCCGAAAGACATCTCAGTGACATGACAGTGTAAATGTCGTGACGGACCGGTTTTGACAGTTTAACTAAAAGGAATATCATGTTCTCAGATAAATAAAATAGTTAGATTACTCACCGCCTTGTATTTCAGTGAAGCCAAAAAAAACACGCTACTTTCGTGTATTTATACGCACATACTTACACAAAACTAGCGTATTTTCTTGTCAGCACCTATGTATATTTACCCTCAAATAATCACTTTTATAGCCCGACCATTTTAAAAATGGCGTCATTTTTTGTTAGGAATCATCGATCTACCTACATTATTTATCTGAGACGCTCTCACATAATCACTTTTATAACCCGACCATTTTAAAAATAGCTTCATTTTTTGTTAGGAATGATAGGTCTACCTACTTTATTTATCTGAGATCATGTTTTCATTTTTCTTTTTAGAGATGTAAGTTCTATGACATTAATCGCTCGAACGCTTTGTCACCTTGCGTAAGCTGCATCTCAACCTTTGAAGTACGGTGTACAATGTGGAACATTAGTATGCGTCGCGAGCTGAAGAGGCGAGTAGCATCAGTAAGCTGGATGAGTAAGCGCCGATAAAGATGCCCTATGATCTCTGGGAATTCTGTTAGTTACTTTACCTTTTTAATGTACTATTAAGGATAAATTAGCGGTATCCTACCATTACTTCCATGCGAATAGGTCATCTCAAAATAAGGAGGGTTAAACTAACCCTTCTCATGCTGCTTTGCACGGGTCTCTACCATGGGATCTCTACCTCTACGGGTCTCTACCCCACACCTGGACTCTACCATGTCGTTATTTGAAATGATAGGCATTCAAAGAAAACATTTTCAGAAAACTTACGGATCTGTAAATTCTTCATTGCATTGAAGAATAACAAACGTAGCTGATAAGTGGACTATATCTATGAATATCTATAATCTACTCTAAATAGGATGGGATTCCAACCTCAGGTCGAACACAAATGCATAACTACACTTGAGAAAAAAGTGTAGTTCTAGTAAAAGTGTACCTTCCTCGCCATAAAATATTCTTTGTCCTCTAACTATGCGATCATTTATAAAATTATCAATGGTTTGTAGATCCCATAATTTTCCACTGGCCAACGTGATGGACTATGACGTATACTTTATATTCTTACCCTAAACTTTACCTGCTCTGAAAGGCGATCGTGCCCACCCGAAGTAATAACGCAGAATTACGTCTAAAATGCCATATAAGTCAAATAAATAATACTACTACATTACTTTGAAATATTTTACTACTGGGCAATAGGATTATTTTACAGTTCCAATGCGCAGTCGTGACCCCTGATCTCTCAGAATATATTACTGCTTCGTGTAGAAACAACGTGTACCGCAAAAGATTTTACTTTCAAAGGAATCTCGGCATAGACTCTCACCAACAGTTATTGCCTACTTTGAAATTTTCACACACGAAACTTCCACATGGAATGACTTAAGAACAATTTGTATTTAAAAGCATAGTGTTACTAATTGAAAAGAAAGTGATTGTGGTCATTGTGGAATTTATAGCTACAAGAATTTTCCTCTTTTTTAAATCTATCCATTAGACTTTTTAAGCCCACTACTGGACCTTGGGCTAATGGATTTTTAACCAAGTCACCGACTGTTCCTGGCATACGTGTAGGTGACTGCAGTGAGAGTTACACAAGAAGATGTTCTTCAACATCCACGGGAAGGGACGATATGGTGCTATTCAAGATCGACTCCATATAGCACAATGGAACGGTCAAGCCCAATAATATGCGGTCACTGGTTTTTCTAAAAATGTGTCAGCGACTCCAGATAGGGCTGAACCACTACTTAAAGATTATTGCTTCTTATGTGGGTCAAGTTTTATTTCATGTGTAAGCATCTCTACTTGTTATCCTTAGATTTAAATTCTTAAAGGGATAATTATTTTGACCAAATTAGGGTTCAGTTGCGAATGGCAATCATTAGAACATGAAGTCATCTCCTCTCCTCCTCCCATCTCCTCTCATCTGGTCGAGTAGTTTCTAATTGGCGTCTCAGCTTATTTACCTATTATTCCTTGTACTTACCTAATCTTTAACATATAATGAATATTTACCGGAATCCGACCTCTAATGAACGGAAAACGTCATTATCACACCATTCACTTCATTGCCATTCTATTCGTTTCATGATAGTAAGTACATCATAAAAAATAGCTCCAAAGAGTAGGTATTTAAATTACGTTGATTTAGGTACTATTACATTAAAATGGGTAAGCACTACTTTTAACATAGGTATATTTTAACACCTTACCTAATACCCAAAAAAATCGGAAAATAACGAACTGGACAGTAACCCAGTACCGATTACCTACTTAATTAAATAAAACTAGGTAGGTAAAATAATAAACTCTATTCTACTCAAAAATCTACATATTTAATGTATAATACCAATCTATATGATTCTAATAAGTTTTAAACGTATATCACAAATAAAATAAGCTTGAACTTATTAGCATGAAGTCATAATTTACTTAAAAACAGAATTCCAACGAAATTAAATTCAAAACTTATTGTGTACACGTGCGATGCGCCGGCGCAGTTGCATCGCATCCCGCGTGCGCTAGAGCAGCCAATCAACGGACGTCTACTCACTCGCAGTCAGTCATATCCCGACCGCAGTCGAGTGCAGACGTCACGGTTGTCGTTATGATAATTCTACGTGTTTCGGACGATCCAAAAAATAATCGTTGACACTGAAAAATGTTCATTCTAGTGGAAATGTGCCTCTCTGTATCGACTTTTCAGTGCTGATAGATTGTTCAACACACTGTTCAGTTTGTTTGTGCTTTCTGGATTTACTATGGTGATCGTCAGCGTTTTTAACAGGTTTGAAAAGTTATATTTTTGTTATTTCTCCATGTTTTTATAATATTACATCTACTATAAATAATATTACCTATTACCTATACGTGTTATTTTAATGTATTTCCCTTACGTTAGTAAAACGTATTGTTTTATATAATATTTTTTTATGTTTTTATTGCACTCTTTTTACTGATAATGAATGCAGACGTTACACTTTTCGTTACGTTTGATTTGGTTTGTAATGTAGAATACATAGAGTTATGTATTAGGTCACATAACTGATAGGAACAGTTCCAGTGATTACAAATTAGATTTGTTTTTGCGTTAATTACGAATGTTTACGGCTACCCGAATGTTCTACAAGTTAATTACCTTTCATGTATTCGAAAATAATTTATAAGAAATGCACTAGCATGCACTGTAGCGTATATAGGTACCTACCTGATCTTACGTGGTAAGTCCACGTAAGTTCAATCTGTAAATATTTATAAGTAGGTATCACGAAATCAGCTAGTCTTATCTGATGCCGATCTAAGATGCATTACTAGATTAACAAATGTCGTAATAAAATTATCTGTCTTCAGCAGTGGCAATACAATACAAACTAAGCCAATTACAGCTAAGGAATATACAACTTTTTTATATTGAGTAGGTACAATATATTGAGTACAATATACTACAGGGTAGAAGTAAACTCATACCAGGTGTATTCTTACCGACCATTAAAACCAATATGACAGCTTCTGACCGGTAACCCATCTAATTTTTGACTGCTGTGGACGTTGTTCAACTTTATAGATCGACTACTATTGATACAAGTTGCGAGGCTAGACCCGCTTCTGTTACCAATCGACTATACCTAAATGTTATTAAGTATCGCTAATTATCCATTTCAACTTTTTCATTAATTAAGCTGGCAGGTACGTACATAAATAGCAATGAAATGAATATGAAGAGATATTGAAGTCTTTCAATAGTATTTATTACAAGTACATTTATCTAGTATCTAGTAACTACTTATTGTCTGTTTTTAATGATGTACAGCTATAATAAATTATATTGATATAAAAATCATCAGTTTAATTAAATGATATTAATACTAATACATGCAACCTTAAACTACATATCGCATACTAATTGATAGCTTTTAGTTGAAATGTTTATTTTAAACTGACTTTAAAATACCAGATTGGTATGGTTCAAAATATGCATTGCAGCTAATGATTGGAACCATCTGTCATCGAGGCAAGGGCATGGTGAACCCCCTGCAAACAATAAACCATTAAATGACAGATATCATTAACACATCATCGTTTGTTCGGGGTGATGTTTTTTTGTTTGCATATCTGGCTATTATTAGTGTAGGTATACCACGCTTTCTGGTGTCTGGGATAGGTACTATAGGATACGTGAAGGATAAGGATCAAGTTAGGAGAGGAAAATCGAGATTTAAAGTCATTTTCATAGCATTAAAAATATCTATTTCTGCAACTATAGCCACACATTATTTTCTCCTGTGTCGTGGATGCTATGGACAGTACGGACACACAACGTCGAATACACAATGGACGGTATGGACATACAACGTCGAATACGCAGACACCCAGAACCAGAACAGAAATCTAAATTCATCATGCAAATATCTAAGCGGGGATCAAACCCGGAACCCACTGCATGTCAGACCGGTGTGATAACCGTTCCGATATCTACCAATTGGGTCAGATCTAGGGGCACGGCAGTGCCCCTACCGAAACCTGCAAAGCAAAGCGGTAAGAGCACCTACTTTTGTTTTTTGAACCGAGGTCTGATATTATTTGACAGTATAGTTTCGGCTATATCTGACATGAAAATGTTTTTTCTGGGATACTTATTTAAAAAAAAGTAATTCATAAATAAACCATGACCTTTATATGAAGTATAAAATCCCAAATACAATACCTGTAAAGTAATTTTGTATATTTTACATACAAAATTTTATGTTATTTGTTGTTACCTGTTTGTAAGTAAAAATAATTTTGACATAATAGTGGTGTAGCGACCGCCTTGAGAAACACTCGATAAAAATTAAAACAAAAAATGTCACTTTCTTTTCCTTTTATTCCCAAGCGTTGTCAACGGTTTTCGATTTGGCACGGTAGCTTACTAACCAATATTCTGCGACACCTGTCAACACTTTCGTGTTATACATCCGTCTCGTTCTTCCGTAACCTGATTGTATAATGCGGTCACACTCTAACGCGTGCTATACTGTTCTTTATTCAGTTGCCTTTTTTCTCCCATTTGCGGCCTACCTCTTCCTCTTTACTGGAGTAATTTAGAAATGAATAAATCATTATCGCGGCCGGTGTAATGTTATTAGGAACGTGTGTGTTTGATTTAGAGTTACAATTTGATCGGCAGGAACCAAGTGAGTGTGTAGTCTTGTTTCCGATTACGCACGCGAAATGGAAACTGACTGATCTTTGAATATGCATGTGCACGCGGTCCAGCTGTGCCCACTTCCATGCATAAATGTTCACTCTCAGGACCATTGAGTGTTTGGTTTTCGGTTCCTCGTACCGTGTCATAGATACCCGCCATTAGCGGCCCAGTGTAAACACTCTCAAGCACTTGATTGATTAGCCGTCTTCAGTCAACAACCCAGCTCATGTCTTCACTTATCCATCCCAGTTACTTTAAGTAATTAAGGTTTAGTAGCTAGATACGTAGCCGTCTTGAAACTTTATTATCAGCTTCTATTTTAAGAACTACCCCAACGATGAAGATTAATATTTCAATCGTTAAACTTTTATAGCTTGGAACACATTTTCGTTAAAAATATTTGAAACTATTTAAATAATTTCAATAATGTCTGTATACATTAATATACACAATCATAAATACAATAAATATTGAATGTTCATATGAGAACGTAATATTTTATTAATATGTTAAGTAACTAAAATAACTGAACTTACATTTTTTAGGAATCTAATCTTCAAAATGTTGACATGTTTTGGCATAAATTTAGAGAAGGTAGGTTTAAATTGTGCAAGTAAACTCCCACACCAGTGACCTTACAGAGGAGCTCCATAGAAATATTAACATAATCTCAATTATAGATGTTAACCTAAAAACCGAATAAGCCAAATAAAGATTCCCATATTACATTACCATTCTCTAACAACGTAATTTGCGGTACTCGTGTTAATTAGAAGAATAATGAGAGAATCTCATATGAGATAGATAATTGAAATGATTTACGAGACGGCTCCTTCAGAAGAAGGAGTCGAAATGTTAATTATTCACGAAGCGGTTTGGGTTATAAATGGGCTTTATGTTAATATAAACAAGTGAATAGATTCTCTTAAATCCGGTTATGCGTCACGTGAAAAAGATACACCTTGTACCTTTTATGAATCTTCGTTGAACGACATTTATGAGACACCATACTGAAAGTCAATAAAAGGAGAAAAAAAAGAGCGCAGTTAAGGAAGTTCTCAAAAAATTCTTATTGCATTTACCAGAAAATTTTATCGAGTAACAGCTGCCAATAATTTACTATGTTTCTTAAATATGTATGTTGTGGAGCAAACACAAAAAGGCACCTGAAAAGTGTAACATCTTCAAGTATTTAATATAATGTGGTATAATTATCTTATCCTCATTAATAAATATATAACATCATAGTCTAGTAGACGTGGAATAATCTTCTGGACAGTAGTTACTTTTACTTTCTAACTGCAGTTTACATGTCAATAAACTTCAGAGTGACGATTTATTCTCGTTTACTTTGAATCGAAGTATATAAAATTTACCAAGTTGGCGTGATGACGATGACTTTCCCTTACAATTAGCCTTTATAGACGCATATTTCACGCTCTTGTTATCTACACTCTCCTCGTCAAATATATCATAAATATCATAATAACTGGGTATCTGCCGTGGAAAATGTTAATCGACTAATCATTTAGCATAACGACCACATATGACTAATATAATTGCTTTCGCAGAAAAATTATCTAGCAATCTGCCTTCTAGTACGTCATATTCAAATGAGTCTTTTCAATGAGATATTTGAAATACACATCAATGATTTGGATGTTCTGTAGTTGTACATTTTATCATCATCTCGTGATTTGAATTTACAAAGTTGTTAAGAATCTCAATTATCACTTAATTAAGATAAACGTTTATATAACGATATAATTTTAAAGACGAACAGGCTCATTATCTTCAGAAAATTCTCATTACGTTGACACATTTTGCCTGATTGGCGTTAATTAAAACCAGGCTAAATTGAAAATTTCTACGCTTACTATAAATGTTAATTAAAATATTTGTTTACTCAATACGTCTGTTAATAAATCTGAATCAATTGATAAAATGGTTATTGTTGATTAAAACCTATCAAAATACTGACATCGCGGATCACATACAAATTGCAAACAATTGATTCAGTGTTCATAACTTGGAACAAAGGCCGTTTGATAATGAATCTGCCCCGTGACACTCAATGGTAGTACGACTTTCATTAATTGGTGGTAATTTCGCAAAGTGGAACGAAGTCTACTTTCAACAAAGGTATGAGTCCCTATGGGCTTGCCATAGATTATACACCGCTCATTAAGCAAATGTGCCTGTACGATAAATATTCTATTGCGCTATTAATAGCAAGGAGGAATAAGACGAACCAGAGAACGTAATAAAGTATGTACTATAACAAAGTATGAGATAGTTCTAAATGACAATTTAAATCGTAATAAAACAAAGGTAGAAATTGCTGTGATTGTTGTAACTTGTTAATTTGTACGTAGCATCGTAAGTGTCGTCTAATGTAGTGATCGTGATAGTATTGTGTATAAGAGATCGATGGCAGTGAAAGTGGATGCAATTCTGTATTAAGCCTATGATTTGTGGGTAATTTGTCGCCGTATTAACTTTCTAAGCACTACCATTATATTTCAAATCACCGAGAATACGTTGGGTTTATATAGACTGTTAAACGAAATCATAACTCAAACGGTTTAGATATTCAAAGAGTAATATTATGTATACTTATCTATATTCTTGTGTGAAATTATTTTACTACTTAGTACACTACATGTTTTATGCTGCTACTTTTATTGATATCGGATTATAATATTAGCTGAAAGTTTTGTGACAAATCTGAAATAAAATATTGGACCGGATAAGATTAAGATCATGAGAAATCAACTAACCTAACCTAACAAAAATGAAAAGCAACTAGGACAGGAAACATTGATCACAAAAGGTCCTGATGTTACGATGAAAAATAATCTGGATCGTTAAGTGCAACGGTCGACCTCGAGCTAAGTACTGACCTGCAGATGACGTGAGCTTTATCATTCAGTTAATAAAGCTGATATCTCCATAAATTAATTGAGAGGAAATGAGGTATGAGCACTTTGAGAGGTAAATATGCCCGTGGGCGAAGACACTACGTGATTCATTGCGGACTGACGTCCCACTCTCAAATCTGAGAATGGACAAACGGCGATGTGATTTATTGAAGTCTTTAAAAGGTCTCTATACCATACAGCTTTATCATTACGAATTATTATAATGAGTCCTATTATTTGAACAAACATAAACAGTAATAAGACATACTGTACACCTACTGGAGAAAAGTAAATTATGATCCAGTTTAACATAAATCTATCCCACTATTTGCAATTTAGTAAATCAGTTTTAACTCGAACATAATTCACAAATAGGTCTGGTAAAACTAATATATTATTTCTAAATGATTTATAACTCATTATAAAAACATAAGTGAACATAGAATGGCGTGCAATGAAGCAAATACCTATTTCTGATAGACATAGCACGTGATGTTCACGGAATTTTCAACATAACTCATACAAATCAATTTTAATTGTTATTAATGAAACTGCTCAAATTCATTTGTCTTTGTCATCATCTACAAGTCATCAGAAAAGAATTTATTATTTATCTTATGCGTTTTGTTATTCTTTTGTAAATAAACATAAACGGTATTCGCTACTGTTTGTTATTTCGGCGTTTCATTTATCAACACTAACCGCGGGTCAAATACGCATAGTATTATTTTTTGCAAACAATTATTCACGCATGTCACACGAACAATCAATAATCGCCATAATCGTAAATCCATCGTTACGAGTAAGAAAAATAAAGAGCTAACGGCATGAATACGCAAAAATGCCCCCAATTCAATATCCGATCAAAAATTGGACTAACAATAACTCGTCGTATAGGCTATTGTGTAAACCATCTGTCATGGAGGGATCCAGCTACACTCGATAATACTGGGTTAGCTGTATATATCCGTTCGTCAATTGCACAGATTTCGCCTCGTTTTATTAGAAATACCCAATAAGCAATAATTTTGCCACGCGTCTCCATAGAAAGTAATATAGCCATTATAAAATTCTATACAACTTTTTTCGGTCCTGATCGATATTCCCCACAATCGGATAAGTTTATTTATTAGTGCAGCACTAAAATTGTTATAAGGGGTAGAATTTACGAGCCAGTTTATTTCATCGTGAGCGGGGATATGCGCCGAGTTGTCAGTCAATGTACCCTTTGTTAGTCGCTCGTTAATCTTAGGGTTGTCGAACGGTTTCATTACCACGCCACATCCATTGAAAATTACTTTCTTTTGATGCTCTGTTATAAGGAATTCTAGATATAACACTTTTATAGATCGTTTGTTAACTTGGAACTTAAATTATGTTTCAGAAAAAGATACTAAGATCAACATAATTATTATAGTAGTCATGTAATTACAATAAAATTCGCACGTCATAACAAATTAAATTTTTCTTAGTAACATGCTCATAACAATAAAGGTATAGAATATCTTATAACACAATTTTTTTTGTTAAGTAATAAATGTAATAAGTATCTCGTTGTATTCGATCTGATATATTTTTTGTTGGTAGCTATGACTGGCGTGGGTTAAAATTAATAGCAATGAGAAGACAAAATCAAATAAATCATTATCGGTACATTTGCGACGTGGTTATAAGAATGTTATAACTTCAAATCGTATTCGGTCTCAATGTAGAATTTATTTTGAAGTGTATTTTATGATGTAACCTTTAATCGTTATGTTGGTACTTATATAGTATTGCGTTCTTATAAATAAAATATACATGTTTAATTTTACTTATTGACAAGCTTTAAAATATTATTGATCTTATTTTACTCCCTGTATCTGAATCGATACTTTACTTTGACATGTACATACAATATGAATATCACTTTATCATCTGTATCTGCAACAACCTCTTGAACAATATTTTCATTTTAATCGATAATGTTTTTGTATTGTAAAAAGTGCGTGGAATTTTACATTGTTAAAGTATCATTCAAAATATTGATGTTTGCAAAACTAAGTATGTTTGCATGAAGTATTCTGTAGAATATTCCATCCGGCATAATTCAACTTATTATTTGCTGCTTTGCCTACATTGTTAATTTTATACTACAGATACAAAATTAGATACTATAATGATAAAGTTAATATCTTCTATGGCTAGGAATCTTTTGAAATTATCAACAAAGTATACAGTTCGGCATCCAGATTTGGGATTACGATTATGGGATACCTATTCATAATCGTAATACAGTTCACAATTTTGAGGGTTGTAGTTAGGAACAATGCTTGATATGTTTATTAAACGTTCATATTATTTATCGAGGGATCCATTGATTCGACAAATCCTATTGTGTTCTAAATTATGAATATTTTATGGCTTATCCGCTATTTTACTTTGAATGCGGTCATTGTTACTGAGGGGCGAAGCGGTTGTGATCATTCCGGTCATTCGAACTCAATGGCTGTGCCCATAACCTCTTGTCTATGGGACGAATCGGGTGGTTGGAATGTACGCAATTTGACCGTTATTGAAGTACTTCACAGCTATCCTACTATACAAAAGATTTCTAAAATACCTTTGTATATTACAATAAGATGGACTTAGTAATGGAGTATATAATTAAGTATTAATCTAATTTAAGTGATTGTATTTACAAAACAAATCTAATCAAATTTAATCATCTAGTAGATACTTGATTAGGATTGATATGGTGAGGGTAGATAAATTGTTCCACCTGGGAAATTATTGGTTGATATCACAAAGCAATGAGCGCTTCCTCGGAGTTATAACATTAAGACAAATCACTGCTACTAACTTATAGCTATTACGATCGTGAATTCTTCATGATAGTCAAGTGTAATGTCGTTAACCTTTCCTTTTACACATTCAGCAACTATTCTCATTATGACCAATTTGTAATTCAAATGTTACTGAGTGAGTACCTTAATGAGTCTAAGCGCTCGTAACTGAACAGACATCGGATAATTTAAAACATCTACTCTTAGTTTAGGTACTTGTGTTGTCATTTAGATCAGTATCGTCGATAGAAGACAATGATGATATAAAAAGCTGCTTTGTCGATAAGATCAACGCGTTGCTGTAATTCAGAGTCCACAGTTTGGATAAATCGAAATTCCTTTTGCTAACGGTACTTTTTAACGGTATCATAATCGGATTGTCGTGGATACAAAAAGCTCGTGGTCACATTCGATTCAAGTTAATCGGAAATAATCACATTAATGCTTGTGTGTGGATGTTTGCACGGTTCGGAGCTTATTTTATTCTCGTGGTTTAGAAGCTTGCAACATAAATTCGGATTTTATCGTTTTGTTTGACTGTTTATGGTATTTGTTTAGTGTTTATCTATAAACTTAACGATTTACGGATGATTGAGCACAGATTTATCAATACGTCCCTTCTATTTTGATCGCAACAAACACAATTAGGCATGCTTTTATGAAAAAAAATGTCCCACTCATTTTTTCGTACATATTTATTTTTATCAAATAATTGTTTTTTTATATAATATTTAGTTTAGTCGCTTAGTTGGAAAAATAGAACTAATCTTTTCCTGCTAGCATTTTGATCAATGAAGGTATTTGAACAAAACTCTTCAATCACAGTCATTAAACTCAAGAAAGAGAATAATGCTATACAAACAACTCAGAATTATATGATTGTCCGATGATTGCACTACGAGATTGTTTTGTAGTTACTTTTCCTTTAAGTGTTATTTCGTTATTTATTCTACAGTTACTATTAATGATTTTATTATTATTCTTTAACTACATAATTATATGTACCTATGTACCTACCTACTATAATTTCAATTCTTCATCTTTTATCTACCTGTTCTTATCACCATTAACATTGCTATCATCCAAAATTCCACTACATTATTTATGTTTTATTTAGTGTGTGTTTTATACACTTTTCCATGCCAAATTTATTAATATGGCAAATGTTTGCTTATAAATTATTTCTGACATAATAATAGTATTAACTTTCTTTCATTGTAATCAAACTATTTGTTTCTTGTATAATTAGGTGGCAATTGTGTAATGTAGCTATCTTATCAAAACGGAAAGGTCAGCGCAAATCGTAGCGTCAAACTTCCGAGCAGTAAATAATGAACTGATTTTACAATTGTAACCACTTACCATAAACAATACTACGTTACTTATCATTCATTAAAAGTTATTTGATTGACATTGATAGGTGGTGACCTTAAAAGTTATCATTGTAAAGGAAGAGATAATAAAGTAGGTGATATAAAAGAAGAACGGAAATGCACAACGAAATTAAACAAATATAAAATTAGGTAGGTACGTGCTTTTCTTACCTATAATATTTTGTAGATAGGGGATTATATAAATCGAGATACTTATACATTACTAGTTTGTGCCCGCGGCTTCACTCGCGCTAATGTGTACATTCGCACAAAGAGACCGTATGTATCAAAGTAGGTTGTAGGTATAAAAGTTACTTTTCTATCCCTCGGAAGTAGTACGTTTTTTCAGGATGAAAAGTACCCTATGTCCTTTTCCAGACCCCCGACAATGTATGTGCAAAATTTCATAACGATCGGTTTAGTAGTTAAAGCGTGAAGGCGTCACAAACAAACAAATAAACGGACTTTCGCATTTATAATAATTAGGATTATCATTATTTTTTATAGAGATAACAAACGTGTTATTTTAGAACAGTGAAAAATCGATATAACTTATAATGATACCAGAGTACTCCCTTGGCGTACCCCAAACTTGATGGAACGATGAGAGATTACCTACGTACGTAGGTAAATCTATTTTTAGTATCAAAATAATTTAGTATTAAAGTAGTAATGCTTGTAAGTTAAATCCCTAATGAAAATGGTTTGTATTTCCCAAAGCAGACTACCAGAAGGCAAGATGAAAACAAATGTGTAATTCAGTTAATAGCGTACTTGCTCTTAGTATTTACGTTCTGGACGAGTATCGCTGTAGTCCCTGTTTGTGTCCATAAATGTACTGCACGGACTTGGCACAGGATATCCTAGTTTGTTTATTCTATCCGCATTGGGGTCGCGATGAATAGTCCTGTGGAAATATTCTGCGATGAAGCAAAACTGCTTATTGTAAAACATATTGCAGAAAGGTATATTTGTTTCTATTGGACATATTTAAAAACAAGTGTATTTTTTGTTACTAAAGTAACAAGATGACAAGTTTATTAAAAAGTTTCAATTATAAAGAATACAGTTATTGAGAGCGATACTCTTTTGAGCAAACTAAATAGTTTACTAAATATTTCGATTTGCTACTAACATAAGTCCAAATGACTTTCTGTCAATGACAACCATCAATTTTATTATTTTCTCATGATAGCACGATCGAATATAAAATTATATAAAATCTCACAAATTTCCATAAATTTTCCAATAACATTAACTGTAGCCTGGGATAACAATATTTACGAGTAATTTAATACACCTACATATTTTAAATAACGTGTAATTGCATAATAACTGCTACATATACCACATCCCAATGTTTTGAACTATACCAAAACATCTTTACACACCTACACCAATCATTCCATTTAAAAAATATCTATTTTTTCATTCCTAACTTCTATATAACTTGTAAATACTACAGCTAAAGAAAAATAAGTTATAGTTAACTCGATCGCATTAGAAAATCATTTGCGCATATTCAATGGAAGAGAACTGCATAGTAAACGAAAGTCGGTATAGAAAGTGCAAGTGTGCGCTATTATGGTTAATTTAACCGCAACTTTTATTAGCGGGAAAGTAAACCTAACCAGTAATAATTTAAAGACTCTTAGGAAAACTTTAATACCAATGTTTTAGTGAAATAATTATTTTTCTTCGTTAGCTGGCTTTAAATGTTTATTTATGGTGTAAAATACTTTTTTTACTACGAATGAGGTAGCAAAAGAGCACGTAGTCTACCAGGTGGCAACGGCTTCCCGTGGCATGTGTACTTGAGTAATCAGCTTCATACAGAACAGGGGTTCTATCTGAAGTCAATTACTTGTTCCAGCTGACGACTAAGATAGTTGTCATAGTTAGTAACTTTTCAGTTAGCACATTATCGGCTATTTTTTTAAGCTGGAATGCCAAAATGCTCTTTGATAATACTGTAACCCTGCTCTCACTGCTATGCTTTCTAGATGACTCGCCTGCATCAATGAAAATCTCCATATCCGATAATCGGGTTAGCAATGACCAAGAGACCTAGTGCATACGAAACTAGCATTTTAGAGTGGTTCAAGATATAGACCACTAATGGACTGCTGACAAAGTATATGGATTCCCAAAAAAGTTCATATGAACAGAGTCACGTTTTCTAGTGAAATATTGTTTAAACTACAAGAAACTTTCTGTTTATTATGATATTGTATTCGTTTTTCCCAACAGTTGTGTAATTGCTACTTAAAGTTTTATGTGTGGATACTTTGTAGCTACAATTGTTTGTAGCTTAAATTAGTGTAAACCAAGTCGAATAATGTTACCATATTTCAAGTTATTTAGAAATCCATACATTTCAGTTACTTCCGACGATGACCTACTGAACTTCAAACCAGTTCCATCTTTATCATAAGGATACACGGGCCCAGGGCCCTCGATTTAATAGGTTCTCCGAAAGGCCAATACCTAATATATAATCGCTTACACAAAAAATAAACAAAATAAGGGTGACCATCCATTTTCCTTCTTTGTCGAAATCGGTTAAAAAAAGTTTAATTTCCTTCTATTTTACGTGTTAAAAAATATCACTATCATTATCACTCTTCTTCTCGGCCCCAAATTCTTTTGTATCGAAAGGCCCGGTATACCCTAAGCCTTGCGTAAAACAAAACTTCGACTACTGTCGGATTACTAGTTCTGTGTTTAAACAATGTTCAAACATCGCTTATGTTATAGACAGAGCTAATCTTGAAACAAATCGTACCAATTTCGGCTTTTCGTGTACAAAGTGCGGTTAAACGGTAATAAAAACAGCAATTTCTCTTCGATCGGTCAAAGGTAAAGGGAAAAGAAATTCGTTTTAGGTAGCTCTTGGAATTTTTTCATCAAAAGAGCGTTCTCTATATGACCTTATATCGTACGTCAATATAATATATTTAGAATTTAGATAAAAATGAATAAATCCGTTTAAGTAATCGCTTCATAATTAAAATCTGTTGACAACTTTTATCAGGAATTTTATTTGTATGTGTCAATCCTAAATGCATTTTCATTTCATTAAGCATTCAAAAAAAATGACATCGTATTGGTGACATCTGTATTAAATACCCTTCAAATAAGAATATTCTGTTTTGTCACAATTGTTTCCAATTGGAATCGAACCTGTAGCCCTCAGTAGTCGTGATTATTCCTTAACTACGTGACACAGTCATCAAAATTAATGTGGGTTCAGGGCTCATTTCCATTTAATTTAACGAATGGCGTTTTAAGTGGTGACATATCGAGGATCGCCTTAACGACCATTCCGATTGATTGGGCCATGTGGAAACGTGCATGTTTAATTAGATTATTTATCAACGGAACCTTTTTTTGATAGTCTGTGCCGAGTTGTGGATCAACAATAGTTGCGTTATATTCTGTTTGATATACTATTGTTAGGGACGTTTGTCCCAGGGATTGGGAGAAGTCTGATCAAAATTGGCAATGCTATCTCAATACAAAATGACAAAGAAAAGGTGAAATTAGTTGTCCAGCTGTTACAACAGTAATAGTCGGTACTACAAAGAGTTTGACTGCTCGAACTTTTCATTGAGATAACGGTCAAGTTCATCACACATCTGGGTTTTGTACACGAAAAAACCTTGTGACATATGGATGAGCAGACGCGTGAGTCACCCTACGTTCAATTGAACTTTCCTTTTTTTCTCTTGTTAACCAGATGTTTCATTTACGACACTTAATATTAATGGGACTGATAGGTCAGGGGACATACCAAAGGATTTATAATCTTATATGAGATTAAATATATTCATTAACTTAAACTATATATAAATCTAGTGTAATAAAGGTTAATATAGATGCGCCTGGCTTACCACAACCTAATCAGAGCAAAATCAGAAATAGATTCTGGGAACAGTTCAACTTACTAATTAATTAAATGTAGCTACTAGATTTTCTACATTTTTAGATTCGTAACTGGAAAAACACCTCTGAAGTGACAATTCAATTAAGACTATTCACTAAGATCGATATATTGCTACATACCTACTTGAAACGCAAACAGCAGCTCTAAATTGCTGCTATAACAATAAAAGTCTTATACTGGGTGCTGTCGCAGACGAATGCCGGTGACTAACCACCATTTAAGTACAAATAAACCCAGAAACCCAAAACTTGACACCTAAATTCATGTTGTAGATACTTTATGTAGACGTAAAATTCTGTACCTTTCATCCGTTACCTATACCTAGAAACTTCCACAAGATTTTTAAATCGACTAAGGTTACCTTAACATACGTCCCTTGACAATGCGACTTCCCGGGTCGTCTCAGGTCCGGTGCAACCCACTAGCGCATTGTATGGGAATTAGCTACGCGTAGGTGAGACTGTTTGCCTCGTAAACTATGTCATGCCAAGTGCAGCAGTTTCAAGTAGACTATGTTATTTAAACTAGATTACTAAGCTATGAAATTGCTGCAGGTAACTAGACCTATGAGCCCAAATAATGCGTGCAAGGATGACTCCAAAGTAAAAAAAATACTAATTATTACCATAAAAAAAATGATAAAGGATTTTACTGCGATTAATTTCCTCTGACAATGTTCATAAAATTGCAGAGGTGGAAATAATTATTAGTAATCCTATTTTTTAAGTGAATTCGTCATTCTAATAAAATACGATTTCTTGATGAGTAATCATAAATTGGATTCTTTTCCTATTACAACTTACTGTCGGTATGTAAAATATTATTCCATAAAAATATTTTGATTTGTGATTCTTACTAAGAGTACCTAACTTTAATTTATTCATTACTTGGATGTATATTTTGATGCATAAACATTATTTGATGGTGATAGATAAAAAATAATGCAGTTTAGAATCAATCGGTATAAAAATAATTTTCCCATATTTTATAGAAATCTAAGTATAATTTATTCATTGCTTTAATCATTTTTATAACATCAATATCTACGTGTAGCTAATTTATTTTAATATGCCTCAAAGTGAAATAAAAATTCAATGGGGAATTATGGTCAAATTGAACGTTTATGACGTTAATTTATACGATGATAGCTATAAAGTGGCATTACACTGCAGTTGACATCAAGAGAGGTCAACATCGGCATAAATTTGAACATTCTTGTAGTCTTGAGTATTATGAAGACCATTTTAATGGCATTTCAATATCACACTCTTGGATACTTTGTTAAATTTGGTAGTTTTGGGAAATCTCAACTTATAGCAATCATGGTTTAGCTTAATTAAATAGATGAAGGGTGTCCATTTAAATTTCAGGAGTAATATAGAAAACAATATAAGTAAGCAATTCAAGGGAATTTATACTCATAACATGTTAATAATTAGTGATAATATGAAAGTTATAAATGTCATACTTAATGGATTACATGAAAATATAGCTATAAATCTAAGAAGAATAGCATCAAAAAGAAATAAATTAGTGACAGATATTCATGTAAGTTGTAATTTTAATGGAGTATTTTTATCACATTTTCTTCGAATCATAAAATAATTTTTAACAAAAAAAAGAACCGACTTCAAATACATGTAGATATATAAATAAACAAAATGCGCTAAAAA
>DWPV01000331.1:0-31647 GCA_018251915.1 Urbanus proteus proteus | reverse complement strand
TTCCGTCGTATCGAGGAGCTGGATGGCCTCGATATTGACGTGATGATGAAGTCTCTTTTGATGACCTTCTGCGTACGTACGAATCACTGTTTTGACAAAGTCTACTTTAAGGTCCCGATGTAGGTCTTCATTTCTAATATACCAAGGTGCATTTGCAATACCCCTAAGCACTTTATTTTGAAATCTTTGTATAATTACTGAATTGCTTTCTTTAGTACAGCCCCAAAGTTATGATATAATGATGTGATAATCATGAACTTTATATTATTCTTCTGTTGAGCAATTGGTGCCTATGAGAATATTCATACATCTCACATAATGCTGAACAACATTAAATAGACAAATAAACACCGCCTTTTAGGGTGTGTGTGTCAAAAGGGAACAAGATACAATTTAAAATCACACACATCCATTTCCTTCCAATAGGAATAAATTGAATTTAAAGTCTAATTTAACACAAATTTTATTGGTATAAGACTATAGCAAGGATGATTAACTCCACTGTCAAAGATTTTACTCTACCCTTTTTTATACCAGTGGTTCCCAAACGTTTTCGTGTAACGCCCACTTTGATAATCAGTTATTTTGTAGCGCCCCCCATTTATTAAAACTTGAGAACCTTAATAACATATTAGTCTTGCCCGGAATTCAATTAACCTATTTTCTTTATTTATATTATGACAATAGCAAATGAGCACAACCCATCTGATGATAAGTAGCGACTGCCACCCATAGACATCTGTTACCAACCCCAGATAAGATCACAGTCCTACCTGAAGTCGACTACAGATACCTTGCTATCCCTGAGGACTAAGTTGGAACACCTCGGATAAGCGTCTCTCTTGCCACACTCTTCAGACTAAAACAGGCGAACCAAACCACCACTCTACCACCATTGAAGTACTATACTCTACCACTTTAAGACCAAGTTCCGATTCGTGATATTATGATAAAACTTTAATAAGATATATTATGTGTTATAACTCTAAAGGCTATAAGTATGTTATCACAACAAGTGATTAATGTATCTTAGACATAGTTACATGAACTCACCTTCAACGCAATCAGGACACCAGCTATTGCCATTACTCAACTTCGAACCGGTAAAATAAAATAATACCGGTGGACCTTTCGGGTCGATGTTCTCTGTATACTTGGCGAATTCATCGAACCCTTTGATTTCGACATTAGTCACCATTCTTCAGAAGTGTATGTACTACTAAATTTTAAATGAAATTGCTTGTAAGCTGCCCCTTTGCTCTAAAATTGATAACACAAGTCACAACCATACGCAAGGAATCAATGAAATGCAAAAATTGCAACATCAATTGTCAAAAACGTCAAATTAAAAATTATCATCTTGTCAAATTGAATAATGACATTTTATAGATGAATGACAAATACATAGACAAAGAATCCACAGATAATAACAATGAAATAAATTTTGAAAAGTTTAAAGAGCCCTACCTTACGAATTGATTTGGTTAGCCAATTTCAGTATTAAATTGTCACGCAGTGGCGTGTTAAAAACGTGTTAAAAAAATCATCACATGTAATATAGTGAAAGCTAACATCATAAGAAAACCAGCACGCTTAAGAGCACTTAAAAAAATCACTCGAAGGTATAAGAAGTCTTCCACTTCGCACATTATTATAGCGGTCTCACTGAGAGAGCACCCGGCCCTGCAGTGAGACAATAATGGGTTGACGCGAAGTTTACACAAAAATGCTAAGACAAAAATGCAGTAAGGGGTATTTCTTGCAGAAGTGTACATTTATTTTAATAATATTTTAGTATTTATTTCATCTTATATTTCTATTAGTTTTTTACAATAAAATATAATAAGTAACAAATAGGCGATATCCGCGTTGGTTTTCTAATAATAAATAGATATACATCGCTACAACACTATACAATTTGATTATCATTTATCCAATTAACTAGATTCTTAAATTCTATTATACTATTGTATAAAATTCTGAACCGTGTGGATCTCGCTTATGGTAGCCTATATCCATAAACAATAGTATACTACAAAATACATAACTATTTTCACATTTTTCGTCTGTGGGTTATAGCGTCAAAATCAAAATGATTTGACAATTTGACGTTTGTAACGGTCAAATTGAATTAAATTTTAATTTGTTTGTTACTAATGTTGGAAATCTAAATAAACCTACGAACCCGAAATTAAACTGTACAAAATGGATACAGTGGCGACAAATACGACATTTGGTCAGCCTAAGACTTTGGCAGAATTAATGCCCGAATTAAGCGGTAAGTGCCTTTCTTTTCTGTTTGTTTTGTTATGAATGTGATCTTCAAGACTTCTTTTAGCTTATTTTCGTTAGCTAAGTGGCATAAAAATATAAATCCACTGTTTTTACATTTTAAACATATTTATCTACAACATTACTTATAAATAAAAGTAAAAATAAAGCTCCTTATCATCATATCATTAGAAAATTGCATGAATCTCTATGTACCGTTACCATGTAGGTTCATAGTATGTATATTATACATTTAATATTTAATTAAATTATATAAAATGTCAATCTGTAAATGGTTACTGATTTCAGGTATTATATCAAAGGAGTCTATGAAGACGTTTCTAGACAAAAAGCAACCACGGAATACAATGGCCCTCACACGCACAGCAGAGAAGAATGTCAAGGCACTAACTATTGCAGAAATGCAAGCAAATATATTAGGTTGATAAGTTTATTGCTAACTATAAATAGCCTTGGGTATAAAGCCTGGGGCGTACTGTAGCTGCGGCAGACCTCAGCGCATTGAATCTTGTATGAATTGTGTTGTTTGATGTTGCGGTAGCCCAAATATCTTTAGCAATGGTTCCTAAGTCTTTGCTTTTCAAAACTGATCTGCGTCTAATAAAATACATAGCTTAGTCTAGAATTTGAATCTCGGACCTCCCAATTGAGATGCCAAATTTCAACCATTAGGCTATCACTGCTCGTGTTATTAAAATGTGCCTATTGTATGTAGTTACAAATAGGATACTCATTGAGAATTTAATTCAAATTTCAGCCCTCAGTGTACCAAAACGGAAATGTCCACAGACAGCAACTTCCACCAAGAAGAGGAACTGGAATAGCTCTGTTAAAGTGGAAAACAAAACTAAGAGCCACACTGGTGATGGTCAGTTGAAAAACAATTCAGTTAGAAAAGTTCTTATCTTCCAACCTAAACCTAAGGTGCGATGGTTTATTTTAACTTATTATATTAACAAGCATAAAAAGTATTATTTCAACACCTCTACTGTTCTCTAAAACAAATATGAATAAGATAAAACTCAATTATTCCATTATTCACTCTTATTTTCATCGTAATGGATCTTATATTTTTAAACTAAGTAGTTTTTGTTATAGACTGACTGTAAAATTTTGTATGTTTTTAGGCTGTACCAAACCCAAGAATAACTGTGAATCCAGAGACACCCAAGTTCCCTAAACCAGAGCTGAGAGCTAAAAAGTCCTTCCATCCTCAAGGTAAGAGACATCGAAGATATCCTTTTCTTATATTTTATTATCACTTTCTACAGAAGGATCCTTGGTTGTGAGTAGTGTCTGACCAAAGCATCGGCTTCGGCCAAAATGGGCCGATGTTTCGGCCGAAGCTGATGCTTTTCAGTAAACACCATAATTGACCAAATTTCTAATTGACAATGTTTTTGACTATTTTCAGCTAAAAATACTGTAAGAATAAGTGGAGTATGCAATATGCCAGAGACACCTACTATTAACAACAATAAGTTAGTCAAAAATCGATTGACACTTGCTAATAAAGAGAACTTTGCTCCAAAAACAAAAGTCAATAGTAAACCACAGGTAACTCCTGTGATAAGTAAAAAGCTCGCAGCACCTATACCAGACACACCACTCTCAAATATGTCGTGGAAGTCTGGCAGTGACACAAGTTTTTTGCAAAATGAAAAGGATATACAGGACATTGAGGATAAAACAAAGGCAATAACTGAAGAACCAACATTGGAAAATATTGCTGAAGTATCCCCACCAGTTTCAACTCCTTTTAAAGAGTATAGAAATGTGCAAGAGTTCTTCAACAATTCAGAGGATGCAGATAGCTCTACTCTTTATAATGATAACACAATCATGTGTTTTGACAAACTGTCAATTAGCAAAGAGAATAACATTAGAGAAGAGAGTGTTATTGTTTCATTGTGTGATCTTCTAAACAAAGCATCCGTTGCAAATGTTGACAAACCCAAGACTGAGCTAAATGACCTACTAGATGTTGAAAAGCAATTAGAACACAACATTAAAATGGTTGAAAATGGCATTAAAACACTGACTAATATTAAGGAGTCTCAGCTTAAAACACTTAATCAAGTAAAAAAACTTATTGATGAGAAAAGAGCTGAAAAGTCAACAATTAATGTAAATAACAATGTATTAATTAAAGCTAAAAGTATGTCAAAGATTACAGGGAATGAAAAATTAAATGACATAGATCCTATTCCAAGCCAATCTAGTACCGTAATAAGAACGAAATCGCCCTCATATAAGATACCAAAGAAAAATCAATGTTTGAGAAAAAAGATAATATATAAATCAATGCCAAATGTTTCAGAGGGAGTGCATACACCAAACAAAGATATGGACAAGAGAGCCTTTAATGTTTATATGGGAATGAAAATGAAGGAACAAATGAATTTTTTAAACACACCTCGTGTAACACATAAGAGGCCAGAAGTCCCCGATACACCTACAGTAACATCATACAATTTGCAGATGCAACTCGACAAAATATATAAAGATAACACATAACATTAGTTTAATATCAAAATTATATAACTAGCTATAATAACAAAGTTTTATTGTAAAATTATGATATGTAAATTTTTAATGTTATAAATTTTTTGCTATTTCATTTTGATTGTAGACCAATCCCATATTTATAAATATTCTTATAATTAGTTAGTGAAACTATCTGCAAAGGGAATATAGTACAAATTTTTGCTGCAATTTGTCATGTGAGACTTAAAACCCTAATAAAATATTAAAAATTTATAACTTTTAGAAA
The DNA here is from genome assembly GCA_018251915.1 of Urbanus proteus proteus. NCBI lineage: Eukaryota > Metazoa > Arthropoda > Insecta > Lepidoptera > Hesperiidae > Urbanus > Urbanus proteus. The sequence continues at coordinate 26,582 of DWPV01000331.1, read as the reverse complement.
ATTATATAATTTATATAAATTAAGATGACTGCTTCTATTAATCAATCTAATAGTTAAATAGCACTAACTTAAAAAATGGGTAGTCAATACCAAGAAAAAGTAAAATTAAATGCTTAAATGACATTTTTGCTACTGTAAATGATTATTATCGAAATAGTTGTACTAATATTTGAGTAACAGTTATTGTCCTCTGAATTAATATAATTGTATGAATATTGTTAAATAATACATTGTGAATATTAATTTTAATAAAACATTTTTTATTAATAATTTGTTTTTTCTATCATAACATGTCCATTTTTCACAAGATTTCTTATTCTTATTATTATTATTACTATAGATTATTCTTTGATATTTATTACTCTTCAGATACAATATTCTTCAGAATTCGAAATTAGGAAAATTGTAGGGTCGTAAATCTGTGATTAATATTTTCTAATAATTTCTAGCAAGTTACTAGATTTTAAAATAATTTTAATTATGTGTTAAAATAGCAGCTTTAATTTATTTTTAAATTTCCCGCGCTTCGAGAATAATATTTCAAACGTTTGTTTTACATCTCTGATTTTAAAGATATGTATATTATAAGGTTTAAGCTTAGTTGACTGCGCGGTACAAGTTGTATACATTTGTTCAGATTATGCGCGCGGGTTAAGGCGGATGGACGGACAAATGAAAGATAAATAAGTATGGAATTTAGAATTTTAATTAATGTGAAGCTAGCCTGCCATGCGTGCATACGCTGTCATGTAAACGCTCCTACTGCGCGGTCATCTGGACTAAGCCTTATTTAAATATGAAGCCGTATCCTGATCCATTTATTGAAATTTATTCGCCCCTGCCTAAATATACAAGTCACAGACGACAGCGGAATCAGAAAATCGCAAGTCGAACTAGTTTCCAAAATTAGGTAAAAAAAAGGTCATGCGGCCCTAGCTCCATCTCCTACTCAGCCTCGTGGTAAAAGACGTAGTCTAGTGCATAATTAAGTTAATATATACTTAATTCTTACTGTCATTTGCTAAAATTAAATACTTTATATTAAACTAGTTTTAAAAATCCTTAAATTAAGTTACTTAAATTAAGAAAGTAAAACATAAATTTCAAATAAACAATTTGATATTTTGATTTCCATTTCTGGTTGAAGGTGTGGCTGTCAGCACTACTATCAATTTGTAATGTCAATGTCATCCACATCCATACGTCTGTAGCAAATGAAAAATACAAATAATCAAGAATTCGAGAAAATACTTTAGTGCGGTTTGTAGTTTGTGCTTTGTAGAGTTTGTAGCAGAATTGTTTGCGACGAAGTATATAAACAAGTATTATTTGTGTCCCATTTAATTGGTCTTGCCATTAATTGCCGAGTTCTGTCGTGTAATTTTGCCACAAGTTTAAAGTGCTACAGCTTGTCAAATATCAGCGCAAAAATCACCTGTTGTTACTGATAAGGGTTATCACTTATCAGCTTGAACTTCGTCCCGCGTCGCAAGAAACATTCAACTACGTTAGATGTGTTTTTAATTTCATCGCGATACACGTAGAAGGAATTTGCGTCAGACTCAAACAGTGTAATATATTGTTTTAGACAAAAATGGCGCTATCGAAACCTATTATGAACTTGGTCGCATCTTATTTACAAAACTTGTATCTTCATCCCATCAAGACTAAGGCGATAACAAGGTCAGTATTTTTACAAAATTATAGCTAAATTTACATGACTTTTCCGGATTTATTTACAGTATTGAAATATGCAAATAGTTAGGTCAAAGTTCAGGAAACAAGACAATACAGTGATTACTATGTGCATATTAGAATTTATTTTGAACAGTACTTCTGAGTAAATTTATAACCATTCTCCATTATGAAAATCTCACATCAATCCCAAACATAATTATATAATTTCACTTAGGTTTTCTGCTAGTGCAGAGTGCTCTGCAAGTTACAATTTAAATTATACTAAGCATAAAAAACAGTGACTTCATTATAATCTTAGCAATTACCTATTTTAATATGATGAATTGATCTCTTGTGTAGTTTTTAACTTTATAGTTTTAATTGCTGCTATTAAGGCTGGTCTTAGCCATCTACCAGTCCCGCTATCAAGTCCAGGCAACCCAGGCACACATGTGGTGTCCTTTATCAATTCTTACATGCTCTATAATGCAGATTATATTATTATTGTAATTTTTAGACATGTGGTGGCTTCCACTCGGGTAGGCATTTGCCTTCAAGCCGTCACTGGCTGCTATGTAAAAATGTAATCGGCCTAAAGGGTAGCAAAATTTATGATTGGCCTCAAACAGAACTTAAGTGCTATTAAACCTGTTAAATAATCAATAGCTACCAATCTAGAGATTGCTGGTTATTGATGTCCGAGAGAGCTCCCAAAACTATGTAATAACCCAAGCATTAACAATAATGAATTTTAGATTTTTTGATTTTTGATATAACATGGGTGTCCGTGACCAATGAATATCGAGTAGTTTGCATGCCCATTTATAGCTTCTACCTATTAGTAGAAGGCATTGGATCTAGTTAGCAGGTAATTCAAGTGATAATGAATAATGATAATGATTATTTAATATGTGATAAGGATTAGATAATTATCCAGTATCAATAATTTTCAACATATTCAAAGGGGTACTATAATTTCTTTATGTAATAATATAAACTTTGAGTATAAGTAGTTAATTGGTTTAGTAATAGAGACATACTTATCTGTGGCGTTGCAACATAGCAACACATCTGTGACTGATCTTAGGTAGGACTGTGATCTTAACTGGGGTTGATAACAGATGTCCATGGACGGCAGTGGCTACTTTCCATCAGGTGGACTGCATGCTTGTTTGCTACTTTGATTATATAAAAAAATACCTAAGGGAATTAGGAATTGTTTTTAGGTCCTTTTTTAGATTGATGTTCTATTACCTAAGCCATGAGTCCAACATATGTATATTATAAGGTTTAAGCTGATGTTAAACTAAGATCACGTAAGAGGAAACCAGTTTGTTATTTATCTTCCTGTTGAAAATTTTGTAATGGTCATGTTTTCCTCATGCAAAAACTTGTTTTTTTCCTTATAAAATTTCTTATGTTTATCTTTTTCAGCTGTGTGGTCGGTGCTGCGGGCAGTGCAGCGTCACAGCTGGTCGCCGGAGACACATTGAAGTTGGATCCCATCCTATCATTTGCAGTATACGGGTTTGTGTGATTTTGGATAAATATTGGATACTTCGTGTATCATTGCATGTTCAACCTTTTTTATTTTTGGTTTATGTACGAGTAAAGTTTAAGAAATTTAACTCAAAATAAATAGGACAAATATTTAAAAATTATGCTTTAACAAACATTGACAAGCAGTTGTGAGTCTGAAATTGACAACTAGAATAATTATTATGTTTTTAAGACCCATATAAATTCGGAACAACTTTAATCATAAACGTTTTTCAAATTCAAATAGTAATAATATTTAATTGAATAATGCATATGTTATGCTAACTGCAGCAAACATTTCTCTGCAGAGGTTTTAAACATAAATATTGTTTTTTACAGGTTGTTATTTGGAGGTACCATTCCACACTATTTCTACGAGTTTGTTGAAAGAGTGTTTCCAGAAGAAGTGGTTGCGTTCCCGCTTGCAAAGAAACTATTATTTGAAAGACTTATATTTGCACCTTGTATGCAAGCCTTCTCTCTGTACACATTAGCCAGATTTGAAGGCAAGAACCACAAATTGGCGTTGAAACAGCTCTTTGCTCTCTATTCAACGGTTTTGGAAGCAAACTGGAAATGGTTGACCTTGTTCCAAATCATTAATCTGGCATTTGTACCACCTATGGTGAGTTGTTCCATTGTCCATATTATATTCCTAGTGATTGAAATGAAAATAATCAAAAATTATAATGAAGAGTACACCACATTCATGGCGATCAATTTACAGAAATAAGAATACTTACTATTTTATCCACCGTTTTTCAGAGATTACTTATGTATTATGTACTTAAAAGAAGACCTCTAATTCTACTTCCTGGGAGATTGACTGGATTTCTTTCATAAAACCTATTTTTGACTGGCTCAAATGTTTTTAATTATGATAGCATAGAAGTTAGCATTTATGTAAATAAGTATTTGCTATTACACAGTACAATTATTTGCCTAACTCATACAATTTTGTTTCAGCTTCGAGTCCTCTTCATGAATCTCGTTGGGTTCGGTTGGGCAATGTTCATAGCGTCCAAGCGACGCCAAGAGGCGCAGAAGAAAAACTAGTTGTTAGTCTAATTTAATTATTAAAAGGTGAAGGTTGTAAAACAATTGCATCAATATATAGTCCGTAGGCAATTAATTCGTTGCCCATATTAGAGCATAATAGATTGCGAATTTGATGAAATCATGAGAAATCACCTGTGAAAGATACGCAATCATGAATGAAAGATACGCAAATCTCCATGAGAAGGCGTAAATATCAAAAAAGTCATATGTATGTTATAACCAAGTTATGCATGTCAAAAATCTTTTTAAGTGGTATGGTTAACTTTGAATGTTTTCTTGTAACTGCTTAGTTCTTTTACATTCCTGCATGTAAGACTTTGTAACTGCAATTTTATTAGTTATAATTACAAAGGTAAGCCTGCAACATATCAATGACCCTTAAGGGTAAGGAAGAGATACATATTGGAGACTTTCCAACTTAATCCTCAGGGGTAGTAACACATTTGTGGCCAACCTCAGGTAAGACTGATCTGGGGTTGATTACAAGTATCCATGGGCGGTATGCGGCATGCCCACTTACCATCAGGTGGACTGCATGCTCGTTTGCTTCACCCATGTTATAAAAAAGTGAATATTCAGATTATTTTCTATCAATTTTGTCACAAAACAAAAGAAAAGCTAACATAAGATCGTCCATGATGCTGGGAATCGCTCTTCTGTCTCAATAATCAAGAAAACTTTTTTTTCTAAAAAAATAGTTACTTCTAAGCAAAACTTTTTTATAGTAACATAACAAAGTTATTACAATTTTCTTGTAAGATTTAATGTTATCTCTCCAGTGATCAATAAATATATTATTTTTCTGGAAAATTTTATACGAATTTATTAAGTGGGCATTAAATATAGGTACCTATATTAATTATATATTATGAATTTACTTTTTAACGTGCATTCCTTGATATTTTTATAAAAAGACAAATAATAAAGCTGTGTAATATTAAAGGCTTTTGTCATATCACTGCTTTATAAACATAAGCTTTATTTTAAATTGCAATTTGTGATCTTTTTCAAAGTTCTTCAGTTTGTAAAGTGTATCTGTGAATAACGTATTAAAACATATATTATTTTCATATTTTATCAATTAATATCTAATTTGATATAACTTAATATACCCTTACAAAAGAGCAAATAAAACAAATATTGTTTACAGAATTACTTTATTTTACAACAGCAAAAAGTTGTTTATTAAATGTATTGTATAATTGCATAATTTGTAGACTGCTATTTGTTAAGATGAAAGCGGTTATCATATCAGCATTTGTGAATTCTAATCTTAATGTTTTCTACTTGGATATTTTAATAAAATATTTTATATTTTAGTTATACGAGTGTTATTATTTTAATATCATTCACATTTTTATTGCTACAGTCTAAATTATTCTGAAACAATTGATCTAATTAAGTACTTAAAATGACTAGAATTAATATCCATAAATTAAATAGTAGGTATATTATATTACACTAAAATATAATAAAGGTAATAAATAAATAATGCATATAAGCTTGAGTGGTCCGAATTATTGTAAATATTAACACAAATATAATAAAATTTGTAAGGTACAACCTACATTGTTTTGGTGCTTAATACTGAAAGTAATGATACTTTTTAATAAAATTAACAGTAAATCACTTAGTAAAGTATGTATATCTGAGTACCATAATTGAATAATGAATTATAAATATATTTATAGATAGTTATTAAACAATTCCGCCCCTTACACACTAGTAATAAATATGTAAACCTAATAAATAAAATGTAAACGACTAGATATTCACAAAATAAATAAGTAAGTTACATGATTTGATGTCAATAAATATATTGCACTTTATTCTAAATTATTCTATAGCATTTAAAATTTTAAATTAATTTCTGACTAGCCTAGTCACAAGACTATACTTGATTCAAATAAATAAATAATAAATACAACGTAAAATAAAAATTTGAAACAAAGTAACACATTTTGTGGTCCATCTTGATTTTAAAATTAATTAACATTGTATAAAAAAATCAAAATGAGTATTCTCTTGAGATTAATAGAAAAATAAAACAATATTTAAAAACATAGCCCAAATAATAAATAAATTGTACAACACCTATGAATTTTCCAGAGTTATTTCTGAATAAAAGTAATTTATACTTTACGTTTATAAGTTGCGATGACTACGTGAATGTGAGACTTTGTACTTATCATACCTACTCATAAGCTACACATATTGTCTCCATTAAATGACGAATAGAAATGTCGGTATTTATGACTAGAAATTCCTCATCTCTTATCAATCTACCATTTAAATATCTACTTAGAAGTAGCGAAGATATTCAAAAAGAATATTTAAATTGAAAATATTATTTTAATTACTTGACTAGCAATATTATGGAAATATACCTACTAACCTATTACCTAGTAAGAGACGTGCAACGAATACGTCTATATTATCGTACACTGCCGTGTAGTGAGATTAGTCACAGTGAAGCTTTTAAACTTGAATATATTCTCCAAAATGTAAACTTCCACATAATGTAAATTATGCAGGTACTAATACTATCACAAAAATAATGGATTTTATTGGATAAAAAAAAATCTAATTTGGAGATCTCAAACCTAAGTTTACAAGCCTTAAAGATCAGAATCTGACTGGATGTTTTAAATTGTATTTTATGCCAATAAAATCAAACCTTAACAATCATGACTACAATGGAGCTACCCTTTTTTGTGGTGAACAAAAAACTTAAAATAGCGTTGATTTACTTGCGTGAAAATATTACATGTATCACTATTTTTAATCGAGATTTTTTAATCAATGCACCCATAAAATATATGCACACAATTAGTCCAAAAAGGCATGACTAGTTAACAAATGTATCGCTAATAAAATAAATATGATGATCTTAAACTAAATGGTAACATTTATAAATCGATGTTGATTGATATTTACCGTTGGTACATAATACATTTATATAGCTATATAATACAGACACAAATACAACCTCGAAAAGAGACTAGAATAGAGATGACACTTTATCGAACCTAGAATAAGGTCTCAGATTGACTTCAGTGATGGCATACTTGTAAATATCATCTTAGATGTTGCGATGAAAGCAGCAAGGACCGCTCAGTCATCTAATAAATAGTTACAGCCTTCCATCAAATTCATACATATAAGTCCTATCTGAAGTGATGACAGACGTGAAGATACAGCTGATAGAACGGCTACACACTTAGATAAAAGCTCTATACAACTAGAGGTCTATCAGGGCGTCGGTGGAGTATCAAATAGGTCCGGGTGGCGACTTGGGGGACTTGGACCAGCTGCGCTGCGACGAGCGGCTGCTGTAGCTGCCGCTGGTGGGCGTGGACGGCGTCGGCCGCCGGTAGGGGATGGGCCGCTTGCGGGCGCTGCCGGACGCAATGTTAGTTCGCTGTTGTTAGTCACGTTACGTGCCATGCTGTTTGAGTTAAGCTTTATAAAAACAAGCTAGATTGTTAAGATGGAAGTTATTTTGCGATTGTATTGTTATGTATGAAAATTTTTAATCGACTACAAATGAATTGAGCTGATTCTATCTGAGCAGAGGTCACATTTAAAATAGGATAATGATTAAATAGCAAATGCAAATAATGTTAAGTTTGTTACTAACAATCTACAAGAAAAAATGCAATTAACTGCACGTTATGCAATAGTAGTTAGTAAAATGGGGTATGTATGAAACTAAATTTACATTTGTTAAACAGAAAAATTATGATGAATAATTATCATGCTTGGTAAAAAATAATATGGCACTTACCTTATCAATTTGTAATGCCAATCTAGCCACAAATTAAAAAAAAAACAGTCATTGGTTGTATAATCTAGAAGTGAATTTATACTTATGGGGCCTTGGCACGCTAAGAAAATAAAACGAATATTCGAGAAACTTACAATTGAATACTATTTTTATAATTCTGCGTCTTCTGGAAATTATCCATTTATATTTCTTAGCGTAAAACGCCCCGTTAAAAAATTTGGAAGCCAACTGACTACCATGCAAGTAGCGAAAAAATAAAAAGAGTTTTGTACAATAAAACTTTAATTTGATAAACAAACGGAATAATATTGTTGAAACAGAAAAAAACGCACTTAAAATAATGTCCACAACAAACATAGCCACAATCTCTACACTCAGAACTCTTTCCAATATATACTGATACTTGGTATTGATTCATGTTTTCGCTTGAATGTTCATATTTTATTCATCTTCTTCTATATTTGTATTTGTTTGACGAATAAGAAAGGTCTATAATGGGTGCGCTACGGAGGAAAAAATAAAATTAATAAAAACCAAAATTAATTTTTCCACACTGTCAAAAGATATTATTTTTCGAATAGGCACAATCTATTCTCGCTGTCCATCTTTAAATTATCGTGTTTATATCTTAACAAAACTGTGTATGAAATGTATTGTTGTAAAAATGTGTGTTGAAACCCGAAAAAGAAGCATTATTAAGAATGGGTGTGAACATTTCAAATAGTTCATTGATTTCTATTCAAATGTTTCATCATGTTTAAAGACAAAACAGTTATCTGAAATCCATATAACTAATCATCTTGTATCGTGGACAGAAAGAATGATCGCGAAAAATGCCCTTAATAAATACTTAAAAATAATATATTTATGTATATTCGTTATGCGCCAAAACTTAAAGCAAAAAAATGTCCATTTAGTAGCACACCCTTGTTAGTATTTAAAAAAAAACTGGTTATTAAACAAAAGGCAAATTATTATTTTTTAACAAAAACCTAATACCTGCTATATTATTCTGAAAGGATTATTTTATTATTATTATTATAAAACTGTAAATCGTATAGAAAATAGAACACAAAACAGTTTCCAAAACGGGTTCACCCACGTCTATTAGTTGGGCTTTGGAAAATAATTTTATTGCACTATGATTTTGAGCAGTTTAAATAAAAAGAAAATATGGAAGCATTTTTAAGTAGTTAGAAAAAGAAAACCGGTTCCGGATCCAAATTATGTCTATCATTGAAAGTTTATTAATTTTCATTTAATGTTTGTTAATTTAATTTTGAAAGCAAACAGGCAGATAATAATTAAGTATCTCACACATTCCTTGGGCTAGGAAATTGTCAAAATAATAGACTATACACAAATCATTCACATTTACTATTTCGTTAGATACTAGTGTTGGAAGAAACAGTGAATGCAATAAGTAACATTTGTAAGTTATAAATCAAGGAATATATTAAAAAAGTACGTCTTATATCATATCGGGAACAATAATACAATACATATAACTTATACTACACTATTTACTAGCAGTCACTTCACTAATCGGAGCTACTACTCGTGTCTTCAGAGCTCGTGCTATAATTTCGTGATTTTTTTCTATAAAAGAGAAAACAAAACATATATAAAGATAACTGGCAAAAATAAAATAAACCATGTGCTGTCTTATGATGTGCAATCACTTTACAAATACTATTTTCATAAGTGCATTAATGTGATATAAGGTATGTTGGGGTAATATCGGCACTAGGGTAAAATCTAAGAATGAAATTGCTGGTTAATGTGTAAAAAATTTTAATTGGCAATCTCGCGCACTTCGTTTTCAAGGCGTGGTGTATGATATTACCAAAAAAAGAATTATGACATTAGCCTGCAATTTCAATCATACAATTGAACCCCAACTTCCCATGTTAAGAATACTCACAGATTACCAATGTGAATTATTGTGGCATAGTAAAAAAGTGATATGTGTCACATCGTAAAAAGCACAACACGTGTAAAATAAAATAACAAGCCCTCTATAAAATTAGCATACGTAAGCGGCACACGACAAAGGGTTAAACATCTAAACACACTTCAATACTACCAAATATCGCATTGTTCGAACAAACTTTCAAACATACTAAACTACGGTTCAAACGAATGTCGATAGTATTGATTACACTCCCTTTGACACATATACAATGCTTTTGTACGGAAGTTAAATTAGTCAATAAAAAAAATAAACAAATGATAAATTAAATATAATGTATAAGAAATATATTTTTAAAATTAGTCAATAGTATTTTTTTTTCTAATACAAAAAAGACGTTAAAAAATATGAAGATTATAACTTCGTTAAAATTAATTAGAAACATTATTGTTTTTGAATAATTTGTGAAAATATTGTTTTTCAGTATAACAAGTGTAATAAACAAATAAGTAAATGTCATTCCATATAAAATAAAATATTTATATAAATTTCAAATTAATTTACCAATAAAAATAAAAAGAATAAAATTAGAAAAGTTTGTAAAAGATAATAATAAAAAAAAGTGCTAATATATGCGTAAATCACATCCATTAGAAAATACAATATGATATTAAATAAAAAAATAAAAAGTTAGTCAATCCGTAAACAAGAGCATCGTACGAAGCGCCGCGTGTACCTCGTGATGCGGCGGCGGTCCAGGAAGCTGGGCGAGCCGGCGCGGCGCGGGATGGACGGCGAGCGCGACCGCGAGCGCGCGCGCGACGCGCTCGTGCGCCGGTAGTCCGCGTACACGCCCGTCATCGTTCTGCTCGCGCACGGACCCGTCAGCGTTACACTCGCATCGCTTGCGCTCGTCAATTACGCGCATCAGCGTTACACTCACTCGCATCGCTTGCGCTCGTCAATTACGCGCATCAGCGTTACACTCACTCTCATCGCTTGCGCTCGACAATTACGCGCATTGTTTTTTTTTATTCATCCATAACATTCTCAGTGAGAGAACATGTCTAATATGCGACGAGACAAACATTTGCTCGTTGGCATTCGGTTTGATGTTTTTCGTTAATGATAATTTTGCGCTTCATATTTACTAGATAGAGTAATATACAGTTTCCGTGTCACCTATTACCGCTACTTGTAATATCTATGCTTGTAACTGAGATTAGCATCAATATCCGAAGCCAGGAAGAGATGGATTAACGAACTGGCTAATCGAGGATTTTAGTATGGCTTCGTACGGTCCGCTATCCGCTGTCCGTATGGAATAACCAGAATACTATATATATCTGATTAAATACCTAATGTATCAATAGTATACAAATCAGACCACTGTACCGAATATATGCTTTAACCATTGTGATGCAAATTTGTAAAGTATTACTTGTATTTCCCCTTTGTTACATTCTCTTTAATCAACAACAGAAAATAGTTTTTAGAAAATATTATAGATTTGTAGAATTAAAGTTAACAAGAATAAAATGAGTGCAAAAAAAAAACTAAAATTATAGCGTTAAAAAGAAATAAAATTAAGTAAATATTCATCTAACAATAATGACAGAAAAACTGAGTGAAAACTTTTTTCTGTTGTTGAGGTTTGGAAGAGTGAGTGCTTACCTAGAGGAGCGGGTAGATCTAGACGTGCTGCGAGTGGAGCGGGATGAGCTTCTGCTGCTGTACGAGCTGGAACGACTAGACCTGGAATATAAGTAAAAGGTGTCGTTTATATACTATATGGATCAAATTTGTCACAGACTTTGATTATAAAGTGGTAGTTTCTTTTTGCCAGAATCAGTCGCCTATAATTTTACCTTTATTGTGGGGGTAATCACTATTACATTTAATTTAGAACAGTAGTGTTAGGTATGCATTGAGTGTTGTGTTATTATTTGAAAAGTGTGGTACAATACAAACATTATATGTGAAGTTCCAAACAACACTTTTCTAGCTGATGTAAATGTGTCTGAGGTTAATTACTGTCAGAAGGAAATATTTGTCTTCAATTTTAATAAGATAAAAACAAAGATAAGTTACGAAAACTTAGATAAGTTACGAAAACTTAGATAAGTTACAAAAATTAGTATAAAAACTTAAGTTTTGTTGTCTACACGTGTTACTACAATCTTTTACATACCTGGACGACGAGTAGGACCTGGACCTGGATCGCGAGGAGTCAGATCGCGAGCGGGAGCGCGACCGCGACGACTTGCCGCGCGACCGCGACTTCGACTTGGACCGCGAGCGGGAACGCGACGACCGCGACCAACTGCGCCGTCGCCCTTCCGGAGAGCTCTCCACGTTCACTGGACTCTTCATCTTCGCTGGCTCGCCGTTCTGTGCCGACTTCGCTTTGTCCGGACTATTGACAGGCTCCACTATCTCCACGTCCCCCGCCCCGCTCGGCCCCGCCGACGTCGACGGCCCGTTCGTCTCTTCCGTTCGCTTCTTCTCGATGTTCGCTTTCGTCATCTGAATCAGCTTCTCTTTCAATCTGTTCAGCTCGCGGATGTCTAGGTCGTCCTGCCGCGCGCGCTCGTTCAATCTCAGGAAGTCCTCCTCGGAGTCCTCGTTCTCGCTGGAGGAACTCCTCATGCACACCGCTACGGGCTTGTTTTCGGCGGCGTCCTTCTTCTTCCTCTTCGATTGGACCTCGGAGGGCGACTTGATGTATTTGCGCTTATCCTTCTCCGGTAGTTTGTCTAGGATATCGCGGTAGCGCTCGGGGCTTCGTCGCGCCGGCGAGTAACTGAGGCTGGATGTGCTCCTGCTCCTTTGATTAGACTTCGAACGAGATCTATCTTTATGCGCATCTCTTGTTGCGTGACTCTTTGCCTTATCGCCCTTTTCCTTCGCCGCTTGCTTAGGCGACGTGGAGCAACCTTCAGGAGACTTCTTAGATTTTACGCTGGGTGGGGTGCTCCGTTTTTTCTCGTTTTTTGACCCTTTACGACACGGACTGGGCGATTTGGATGCGCTCGGCGAACTTCGGCGCCGTGGTCTTTCGTCGGGAGTAGGTGATTTTCTCCTCGGTCGACTGCTCTCACTTTTGTTATCGGGTTTGGCAATAGGTTTAAATTTTTCCACTTTACTTTCCACCGTCCTGCGTAATGAATGAGAATCGTTACTGGCATTGTCTGGCGACGGACTGCGTCGCCTTCTTTCCTTAGCTGGAGGTGATCTCTTTTCTTTGTACTGTTGATCCCTTTCTTTAGGCTTCTCCTGTGTTCTTCTGGAAGGATGTTCTGATTCAGATTCAGATGGAGATGATCTTGCTGGTCTACCACCTTTGTAATATCGTTCTGGTTCTTTGTAATTATCCCGATTTTTATAACCTTTAGGTGATTGTTCCCGATATTCCTGTGATGATTCTCGTCTTTCTCTAGAGGAGCTCTTATTCCTTCTACGCCTTGAACGATCTTCATAATTGTCTCTTTCGTTCCTTTTTGTTACTTCTTGATACCGATCATTGTGAGAATTCCTTTTATCATATTTCTCATTTTTCCTATTATCATCTTGGGTTTTATTTCTGTAAGCGGGAGATTCACTTCGCCTTGGAATGCGTCTATCTTCCGGCGATGAACTGCCCCTGCGATTTCTATTAGTGTCTTTAAGAAAATCTCTTCTATTGTAATATGTGTCCTCTTTCTTGCTGGTTTGTGGCGAGGGGCTCCTCCGTCGTCGCTTCTCTGGTGGGGGTGATGCACTTCTTTGGATTTGCCTCTTTTCTCGTTTATTTGATTTACTAAGGGGTACCTCTTCAACTTCAGAATCAGACGAAGAGTTCCTTTTATCCCGTTTCGAACGCTTCGATGCTTTTATACGTTCTCCTTCTTCAACAGACAAATCTCGTTTTCTGTTATCATACTTGGCAGGCGCAGCAGGTTTTTTCCTATAATCTGGAGATCTTCGCTCATCTCTTTGTCGGTAGTCCGGCGACACTCTTTCGTCTCGACGCCTCTCAGGCGAAGATTTGCGCCCTTCTCTTTGTCTGAATTCGGGCGATCGCCTATCTTCTCTTTGCCTGTAGTCTGGAGATCTTCGATCATCTCTGCGCTCATACGCGGGGGATCGGCGGTCCTCCCTATGCCGGTGTTCTACCGACCTGCTATCCTCTCTCTGCCGGTAATCAGGTGATGGTCTTCTCTCTAAGGAGCGGCTGCGTTCACCGCGGCGCCTGTTCGAGTCGTTCTGGCGCATGTTTCTGGGCGGCGCATCATCATATTTATGATTACGCTCCTCACGATCGCGGTCCCTCCTCTTGTTGCGATTGTCAGTCTCGTTTACGTCCAGTGGACGCTCCCATTGCTTCTCCTTCACTTGCTTCACGGGAGAACTGGAAAATTGTTTTAAAATAAAAATTAATTACGGTATACAAACAAATATTCATAAATAAGATTGATTTTAAGCAATTGAATACATAATTTTGTAATAAAAGAAAATTGGTTCTTACCTCTCTCGACTGGATGGCTCACTGGTCGCACGACGCCTGGTACTCGATTTTTTCTGTACAAAATTAACAACAGTATTAAACGAATGCAAAGTACAAATATTGAAAACACCAGTGCCAGTACAAGAAGACTAGTGGTTATGGCAACTAAAAAATCCACTAAGAAAAAGAGATTGTTCAGTTCAAATTTATTCATTTCAATTGACCGAAGAATCTCTGTACTAAAATAAAAACATTAAAACACTTTACACATGCTCTCTATAAGGAATTAAATAAAAATGGAGGCATTAACTAAAACACCGTAAACTTTACTTAGTAAATAGTATTTAATAAGCTACTCACAAAAGCAAATATCGATAGAGAAAAAAATATATATTCGTAAGAATAGTTTCTTTTAAGTTCAGAATGTTATTTTTTTTATTCATCCATAACATTCTCGGTGAGAGAATATGTCTAATATGCAACGAGAACATAAGAATGTTTGTCTGTTGGCACCAGTGCACGAATCCTTTATATTTACAGTACTAAATTAGTAACACATTAACAACATCTTTAATATAATCAAGTACATAAATACATGTATTACACAAAATCAAATGTAATATAACACTTCGGGAACGTACCTTCGTCAACAAACGGTGGTGGTAGTGTATACCGTATAAACATGTGGAGCATCCTTAATTAGTTTTGAGTCAATGAGAAGAGGGAGAATGTTATGGATTAGTTACATCTTCATAAACAATTAAACTGGACATCAACACTTGATGTGCGGTACAAAAACGTGCTACAATCTGGTTCGAAGGACCAATTTCACAGTATTAGTGAAATATTACAAAGAAAATTAACAAATACAATACTCAGGATAAAAAAGACAAACAAAAAGTAAAATGTGGTCGATGAGCACGTTTTTCTATAACACATCGAGGCATGGCGCCGCACATACATAGTGATACCACCATCTGTTTTAAAGGACTACAAAACACCATGCATGTAAATAACTGTGCACACTTTACATATCGACGATTGCCCGCTTGCTTAATAATTACTCTCAAAAGTTAGTCACAAATGTAATACGCGGTAAAATGCATATCCAAATTTAAACATGTACAATTTTTAGTATTCACCTAACATAGTGTTCTTACAGTGTTATTGTTTTGTGAAATACTTACAGTATACGTTATTCTTCAGATAAAGATGGCTATCCTATGAAATGATGCACAGTTAAACAGATAATTTTTACTTGGCTATATCTTGTATTTACAGAAAAAAATATAAAAAAATAAAATTGAGTAAGAGATAGACAAACAGATAGAGAGAAAGAGAGTAACCACATTTAATAAACTGTATACGTCCCATATTGATTGCCAATTCATGATTATATATTGCTATGAGAATGTGTGGAAGCAATACAATTTGAAAGCTTGGGGGCAACAGTTTATGAAAACAGCAAAACTAATCATTTCTACGTTCACATTAAAGACACTATTCATTAAAGGGGTTTCTTATATTGCGGAAGAGATTTTCTTACATAAAAAGTACTTATAAAGCCCATATTCTTAAGCTATTGTGCTGAAATGACATTTTGTATCATGTCAAAGATTTTTTTGTCTTCATGAAATAAAACAAAAATGAAGCGGTGTGCTAAATGAGATGTTCCTCTATCCCGTAAAATAGTAAACCTAAATTGATCGGGTATTCAAAGACCTATTTGGACAAGGGATTATGAGTGGTGTGGGTTCCTATGACAGAAAGTCCCCATCGTTATAAGGGCTGATACGTTTACCAGTTTTTTTATGACCCCAGTAACCGATACAAATATCACAAAAGGAAAGTAGTCACTACAATGCTATACCGAGAATTCAAAGATTATGTTTTTGGCATTATTTGTTATGAATTCAATAGTTTGTTAGAAGAAAATAAAGCAGTTGGACATACTGTACCATAGATTTAATATAAGCTGACTGTTTCGTACATTAAGGCTTGAGTCAGACACCATTTAATTCATTATCATAAGGAATTTGGTTGGGTCCTGGTCTCAAATACAATTTCGGTTAACTATGTGAAATTCCTAGTGCACTTTAAAGCTGCAACAATAGCGAGCTTCCTGTACTGCTCTCCAGTGAAACAGATTTGTCTAACGGCACGTTGACACCTGTTTCATACCACATCATGTACTGTAAGTGTTTATGATTTATGATCTAATTGCCTATATCAATCCCCGTTGGAACAACTGAAGGAATATGTTTCAAGTATCTCACAGATATAGAAGGAGTAGATCTTAGATTGAGTTGTTTTAAAATAAAAAGTAATTGCATTTAAAGTAAACATTCATTGTTTGTAATCAAATCTGAACTTAATTAGAATATTTTATGCGATAGCTGTTCCACCAAATAGAAAATTTATATTTTTAAAAAGGTAAACAAAAATATTTCTTTTATCGGGACATATTGACTCCAAAACACAACCTTTGAATTCCACCACATATTATCTGTAATCTGAAGTTGCTATAAAATCGAGAGCATATTGTTCGGTGGCAAACATGTGAACACTGATGATTGAGGGTTGATATTTACCTTCTTTTTCCTGGTCTTTCTGTCGTCCGCCGAGCTCGCCGAGTCGCTGTCGTGCTCCGAGCTGCTCGAACCGGACGTGCTCTGCGATTTAGAACGTTTCTTCTTTTTCTTGCTGGATTCTTGTCTGTAAATAATGCGAGGTGTTTAAATGCAATTGAGTTTAGGAATATTTTTTATTAGTCATATCAGAGCGATACTATGCTCTTTCATAGTTAGATATATTTTTTAAGAAATGGGAGCTATCATGAAAAATATATGTAGTATTTGCCAATTACTGTCTTCTTACAGGAATCGAAGAGATTCTATTAAAAATCGTTAACTTTATTGACTGTTTTTTCTCTTTAACAATTTGAATGTTAATTACTCTTGATGATTAATAATTGATTGTTAATGAAAAGTTAATAAAAATTGTAAAAAATCTCTAGAATTTTAAAAAATGTCACTTTTGTATGGGTCCAAATTTTCCAGCTGTACAGTTTTATATAATGCATACAATAACATTAAAAATAAACATAATTGAATAATGAAAATAAGAATAAGCTTCAATAAATTACAAAGTAGCTTTTCATCGCTGACACTAATTATATAATTGACGCAGTAGCACACCAGCTGAATAATTACATAGTAGTCGAAGCAAATATATCGATTGTTTTCAATTATCCATTTAATAATTGTGCTATTTATGCAGGTTCTGTTCAATGCCAATGCAAGTGTTTAAGTGATAAATTAGCACTTAAAATAATGGGAAAATAAGGAAAACTGGCGAAAGTGATTTTTTTATCAATAATTATTATTTTGACTTTTTTTTGGTTACAATGTTTAATTTAAAAAATATTTTCTTTATATCGTTCAATTAGCTTTATACAATGAAATGATAATATCCTTTTTAAAGACAGAGTCATTTTTAATCTGTCAATATTTAGACTTATCCTGCATAAATCCACAATCATAATTTCCATAGGCATTAGGTATTTACAACTATGTTTATTTGTGTAATATGTTACAACATAGGGCATACCTACGAATATACTTCCACAATATTTTCCTCTGACTGAAAGTGGCAACAAAAGTATTCGTTCAGTAATTGAATAACAAATTATAAAATCATTCTATATTATATAACTATACTTGCCTTTTTGTCAATTGTAGTGCCACCTGCCTGGGTTCAATGCAAAACTATGAAATTTAGCAAATTAAATTTAAAAATAACATCGTCAATATAAAAATAAAATTAAAAGAGTGGAGAGTGAGAGAGATAGAGTAAAAGAGAAGAGAATTAACTTACTTCTCTTTCTTATTCTTCTTCGACTTTTTCTTCTTTGATTTCTTCACTTCTGGTGATGTGCTGTAAAATATAAAAATGCAAAATTAAGAACTCAAGTTATACGGAACATTTTTTTACCAAACAGCAATGGCCACGTAATTTGTTTGATCAACAGATTTAGTCATTATGAAATGCATGTAATATTCTAAAAAGACAAGATATCAATAAAAATCGTATAACATATTATATATACCTACAGATGAACACAAACTCCAAAAAGGAGTCTTGGAAAATCTTTGATCCTGCAGATAGATTATAGCTACATTAATTTGTCGTATCAACGTTATCATGCAATATTATTGTCTCAAATTAAAATTTTCTAAAATATTAAAACTTGACAAAACCTGGACCTACCTAAATTGTTGTAAATACCAAAATGTTGTAATTGTAATGTTTTACACAATTACTTATATTTTGACTTCATTTTATAACTGGAAAGGATTCACTATAGAAATTTATTGCGCATCGAGATGCACGTAACGTTACCTTCTCTTCTTTTTCTTTTTCGAGACATGCGCATCCCGCTCGTCCCTCTCGTGGCTGGGCGTCCTGATGAGTGGGTACCGCTGGGCCTCGTCGCGCGCGCGCCGCTCCGGGTCCAGGCTGGTGCCCTCCACGAACCGCGGCGAGATGCCGAACGCGTCCCGCAGCCGCGCATTCTTCTCCTGTTGCGCTTCGGCCACCGCGTGCGTCTCGCGTACGCTACCGATCGAACGTCCATTTTCAAAATGGCGGATCAAATGTCACTTACACGGATGCTTTAGAATTAATCAGAAAAACTATTTTGTAATCTAATGTCGTTTTGCATTCTAGGAATTTATCAACGAAAGCTTACACAAGCTTCAAGGAAGACTCATGCATAGTTACCTGATTAGCACCTAAGTGCGCTAAAAATAGGGAAACATAATTTTAATTGAGCATCGATAATTAAGAAATGACGACCACAATCAATTCTCAATTAAAGAAAGAGGCATTGTTGGTAAATACGAACAAGTGTGAAATCGTATCGGAATTCATTAAACTTCCTACTCACTCTCGTGTTACTTTTAATTAATGCTAGCTACTGGCGTTAAACGTTTGACGACCTACATAGAATGGCGATAGCTAATCGATACAAACGTATGCACACCTTATAACCGATCGCATGGACTTCCTCTCCTCGGCTTCGGAGAGACAGACCTGCAAATTGTTAGCGTTGTTGCGCTCCGTCGAGCAATTGCATCGACAGCAGCAGGAACTGCGCAATCCCTCTATAATAGTTCTCAGAGCGGGTTCAAGTGCGTCTACTACATTAGAGGGGCCCGGCGGCGCGGCCGGGACCACCGCTAGATCGGGGTTGGGATCGTGCGAGGAAGCGCGCGGCCGTCGCTGCGGCCCGGCGAGCACCGCCTGGAACGTGCCTCGCCAGAGCCTCTCGAAGACGACCCGGTCGTTGTGCTCGCGACGCGGCGCCCTGCCCCTCTGCATCTTAACCTAATAGCTTATAACTAATGGAAGACTTGGTTTCTTAAGACTAAATTAAGCTAAGGCGGACTGAGCCGCTGGAAGACTGGTAAGGCGTGGGCGTTGGGCTACATAGTAGAGCGGCCGACGGCGGCCCGACGGCGCTACTGGCGAAATAACAGGAAACACGCCGCGACGCGCGCACCCTGCGCAAACAACGGATCTCCGTCCCGACGCCCGCGGGCCGCTCAAAGGGATGGCATCCCTTTGTGTTCTTATATACCTACTTATACATTGCGTGCTATAATTCAATTTAGCCCATCGCAACTGAGACTTTATTTACTTCATATTTAAATTAAGCAATTGCACAAAATACAGTTGGATTTTAACAACATATTTTTACAAAATTCAATGATTTCCCGAGAAACCGAAGCTACGACAATATTATTTATATAAGTCGTAAATTGACCTTTAGCATTTGATCATCCGTACTCAATCCGCCAGCAGCTTAACAAAGGCAACAAAGCCAATCCAATTACGTGATAGAATCGCTTAATTAAATTTTCTCGTATGAGTGGATCACGTTAAATTAAAATATTAATGCCTTCGTAAAACCGTGCTGAATCAATTTCCATGCGCGCTGCCGCTCGTTTTGTGACCAATGCATTATACTGGACACTTGGTTTCGTTTCAAGTAATTTGATTTTTATGATAGGTATCATAGGTACCATACATACCTATTGATATATCACAAAATAAGAGAGTAATCAATACGTTATCTAGTATTCAATTAGCTCTGAAATGAGAGACGAGATTGGACGTAACTTTATAGGAATATAAAAGCCTTAATGTTTGAGTAAATTTTATCAACAATCGCCAATTTCAATCAACCGTTGCGAAAAGCTAAAATTTTCAAGACTTCAATATAAAAAGCGATTTAATTGTAATTTAATTATTGAAGCATACGATAACACTAACGTGCGATAAAACTAACTCGGCATGTCGACCATATTTTATGTTTAACTATGCAATTCGATTTTTTCCGTTTCAATTTAAAAAATAAAACAATTTAATCAGACCTTTCCAAATGGTAAATCCCATGATTATTGTAACTGTGACAGTGTTGGATGTTTATTTATTTTGTATTAGCTATATTTAATGTAGGTTACTTAGATTCAAAGCTAATTTTCACACATGACATAAAAAAACACATCTGGAATGAACTAAATATCTCTAAGTAGTTCAACTGTGAAGGATAATTCATAGGCCGCAATAATAATTTAACATAATATCAATCACGTTCATTTGCTAACTCAATAATGTCTTCACAATAGATTCCTCTTATTTTAGTAACTTCTTTTCTACTGCTGTGCTTAGACCCCAATACCCCATAGGTACTACACAATCTCCAGTCTTTCCATTACGTAAGAACTACAATTAACACAAATGTTACAAACGTAATCGTGAACGCATACACGAATATATATATAGGTAGTGCCGATGCGCTCCAGGATTTATTTTGGAATGGGGATTGATACGCGCAGTTGCCAAAAAGTAATGCACTGTCTACGCGCGAAAGGAACTTTATAACTAAAGCCTAGGATTTATCGATAAGAGCCGGGGTAATGATGCGTCATCTATACAAATAAATAAAATTGAAGTGTCTGTTTGTGATTTCAAAATAACAACTTTTTACTCAATGCATATGAAAGTATACACGATACTTATAACTGAAATGCAATTTTGTCTGTTTGGCTGAGGTTATCCTCTAAACGGCTGGACTGATTTTGATAAAAGATAGCTGAGGTTCTAAGGCGTAACATAGGATACTTTATTTTTTGAAAAATCCATTAGCACGCGCTCGACGAACATGCGCGCGCTATCTCGGGAGAGCAAGATGACATTTATGTTTAAATATGTTTTCTTTTTTAATTTTTAAACGCGGGTGAAACTTCGGAATCCAGCTAGTTATCTATAAATGTATATATTTGTTTACTATTAATACGTTACATTAATTACGATTATTTATTAATTGTATTGTGTAGTGATATTCGCTGCCCGCTCGCTTGTGCACAGCGCGCTCATTAGTTTCCTCTATCTTTAGCCGGAATCACAACACGCCGTGGGCGCGGCGGTGTTTTGGCAACGGTCCGCGGCGAGCCCGTTAATTAAGATATACATTTCGCTTGTCGCCTCATATTACATTTGATCGCGTGATTCCGCTAATTTATTATGATACGCGCTATTGTCGTTAGCGCTGAAACTGCTTTACGCTTTATTAATGCTCTAAAGCTAATGGTCTCGTAATCTATCACGAAGCTTCTGCACTGATTATGTTTGACCTACCTGCGAAGTAGCTCATGTTATGACGCCACTATTAATCCTAGAAAAAACTTCATGGAAGGATGAGCGCAAAAGTAGGCTGGCTGACCTATAAACATATTTATATTTATTATTATTTACCATAAATAATACCCATATAATGGAATTTATGATTTCTAAAAGCAAATATCTAGGAAATGAGGAAAACAATTATGCTCTCTAAATATTACTTCCTATTAGATATATACCTAACCTATTTTTTTTTTCATTTTACGCACGGACGAAAACGCGGAGACAGACGGAAATGTTAGAAACTACATAGTTAAAAATAATCATCACATCTATTGCTGAGTCATACAGCAGCATGGCATTGCTGTTCTGGTTCGAGGTTGTTGAAAGAAACCCGAAGCGAACTTAGTCCAGAGGATGGTTGCACTAGCTTACTATCTGTAAATAACCTTAGGCAGGACTTCACTCCTTTTAAGTGGTTAATTGCACCACGAGCGATAATGACATATGTACTACCTACTGGACGTACCGCAAGCGTTTTGCTACTTCGAATATAAAATGCTGTCTGCGTTCACGTTTGAGTACGATTTATGTGACTTCCAAGTACTAATAGAGTAGAGAAATGATTTAAAGTCACTAAATCTTAGAAACATTTCGAAGTGACAGTAAAACACACCCATCGCGCGTTATGACGAGTGCAAATTGAGGTCACGTAAAAGCAGATTTAATAAAAGTGTGTGCAGTTCTCATTAACTGAATTTCTGTAGGAATGAAGTAGTGAACTGGGCCGCTGTTCACCTCGTGTTAAGTGGTCACTGGAGCTCGTGTGTTAGTAAATATACTTTACATATGAGGTTCCATTTTAATTTTCAAAGTACTCTAAATTCTTGCGAGTGAGCTTTCTACAATATTCTAGCTGAATCCCGCGGTTTCACCCGCGTTTAAAAAGTAAAAATTAACACATATTTAAACATAAATGTCATCCCGCTCTTTCACGACGGTGCGCGCATGTGCGTGGAACGCGCGCTAATGGATTTTTCAAAAATTAGCCTATGTTACGCCTTAGACCTTCAGCTATCTTCCAGTGAAAGTCCCGTTAAAATCGGTTCAGACGTTTAAAAGATTAGCTCAGCCAAACAGACAGACAAAAAAAATTAATGGCATTTTCGTTATACGTATCGGGTATACTTAGATATGCATTGAGTAAAAAATGATATTTTGAAATCACAAACAGACACTTCAATTTTATTTATTTGTATAGATGTAGAAGTAGCAAACGAGCATTCAGCGAATCTAATAGTGAAGTGCCTCTTCCTCCTACGGACATCTCTACCTCAGATAAGTTTGAATCTTACCTCGGGTTGGCTAGTAAAAGTGTTTCAGTTCTCATTAACTGAGTTTCTGTAGGGATGAAGTACCTACCTTGAGAACTGAGCCGTTGTACCATTTGTGTTAAGTGGTCACTCGAGCTCGTTTTTTAGCGAATTTAGTTTGCATCGAAGATTCAACTTCCGAAATACCTTACATTCTTAAGAGTTGGATTACTATAATATAAAAGTAGCAAACGAGTATTCAGTCTTCCCGACTCTACCTTGTTAACAGTCAGTGGCCACAGCCTCCTATGGACATCTCTACTCCAGATAATTTGAGACTTCTACTAGAAGTTGGTCCTGTAGGCATTGCTATTCCTCTGAGCAAAGAAACTTCTTCAGAAACTCTCCAGTATCGATTCACTAACGGTCTTTCAACTTAACCTACTATGAAGATGTTCAGGATTCGGCTGAACGGCAGAACACCGACTCACATACAGAAGGTAGAACCTAAAGAAACACAGCTCTTAACAATACACCCACCTCTTAATCAAGATTCTTGTATTGCAGGATTAAAATTTCAAATCCAATGCGTCATTAGCAAATACACCCCAATTCTATTGTATTGCAGGTTTGTAATTTGGAATCTAAAGGTTCTATATGTATTTAACTATCATATAGAATGAATAGAGAACGGATGACATACGGCAAGCTGCTATCGTTACACAGCGGAATAGCTTTGTTCGAGGTAAAAAAAATATATGGCTTCAGTAGAATTGTGTCAGTGACCTATAAACTGCACTTTTCATTTTGACAATGGAAGATGAATAGCTGTTAGTATATCCATTATATTTTTAGAAAGATTTAAATGTTATTTTCGTTTACAGACGCCTACGTCTGAAGGTATGTAGGTAATGTTTTTGGAAATGTAATTTAATTTTTCTATACACATATCGTAATCATTAGCATATCTGGGTCAAGGTTGTTAATATTCTTATCTGCAGTATCAACTTTAAGACATTTGATGCATACAATAAAGTAAAACAAATTAATAAAACACCTAAGTTCGACCTTTACAGATGTACATAGTACAAAGAGTAAATATTTATTTAGTTGGCTAGCCGGATCAGCTTAATTAGAAAACGCGGTTGATTCTGTTCGGTATTCTGCGGTATACGGAGACAGGATTTAGCAGATAGACATGACTGTAGATTGATATCACTAATAAATATTCATACAAAGGATCCTACGACCTTGACGACCCCCGTGGTGGAGCGGTCACCATACTGATTTGCCGCGTAGTGGGTCCCGGGTTCCCGGCCAGACAGACAGATCTGAATGATGAAGATGTAGATATATGTTCTGGGTCTGGGTGTTTCTGTATTCGTCTTTGTGTCCAGGGCACCCACGACACAGAAGACAATCCTTATGTGGGGCTATGAATGTGGAAAGCGTCTTTTTTTTTCTTTTTACATACATTAACGTAAGATCTGTTTGTCTGATGCATTGCCAGGTGTATGTAGAAGTCCAGTTGGTCTATATTTTTAGGTTTTTTGATCGTATATAGTGGCCTTGAAGGCGCGGTCGGCTTTACGGCCAATAAAATAGATTTAGTATTATTTTCATTGATCAAGTGTTCTGCTATTTTCGTTTACGACCGCACTTCTTTGTTGCTCTGTTTCAAATGCGTGGGTAATAAATAGTACTGAAACATTGTTTCGAATACTTTGTAGAGATTAAATTAATCCCCAGGCGCTTCAAAATTTATGTCGTTTGCGACTGTTACATTCATAATTTAAATTAAGAATGTTAAATTAAAAATGTAGAGAACTTTGACACAGCTTTTAGTGTTCTAGGTATAGGGTCATGGAATAACCCTAAAAAATAATGACGCTTTTTAGCCTCATGCCCTCACAATTAGACCCCAGTGTCTTAAGACCCCTACACGAAAGGAAATGGACATTGAAATAACTAAGACGATAAATTAGAAAATTACACGGACTTGTAAATTCATTTTTTTTATTAACTACTAATAGTCCTAAAACATTTCTAATTACTTCTAAATAAAATTAAATATAAGTATATTATCCCGACAAGTATAGGTACTAAATGAAAAAAAAACAGCTATAACTTTAAACTATGTACGTCGCCTGAATCTGTCTGAACAATCTTTATATCTCGACCCGTGTCAGCCGTAGGCCATTGTTATATAAAAACAGAGGGTTACCTACAGCGTAAGAGGGGCAGCGTAATTATCAACATAAGTGCCCTTCTCGTTATTCAACAACCTCGCTGTGGCTCAACACAAGTGGAGTCTTTAGAAAATATATGTAGTCTAAATATTACACTTCCAAAGCTTTTTGGAATCCTTACGTATCTTACTGTTGTTTATATTCAATATTCATACAATAAATAGTAGTAAAATACGGATTTTGAAAAACGAACGGTCTTTACACCTTTGATTCCTACACCATTTATTCCAACTTTTAATCCACACCCAATCTGACGTAAGAGTCGATAGCATTCATAATTTCTTTAGCCCAATTAGCTAATAGCCAATTAAAAACTGAAAGTTTATAAGAGCTACTTCCTTCACATTTAATGTTGTTCTCTTTGGAATATTTAGCCAAAAACAGTGGCAACAACAAAGCGAGGAGACTTGGCAACTGCCTCCGCAAATATTGATACAAATGGAGCTGACGACGGAGCTCGTCGACTAACCTACAAACAGACAAAAATAATGCTAGTAAAGTGGCCAACGTGTACTCGCGACAGATATAAATGTTGAGTAATCCATCTGTCAAGCTTAGAAAGAGCTTCGCACTGATTTAAGTGGGTAATTGTAGCCATGAGATGGTGGCTCCTTGAAGTCGGACTTAAATGCATACATAGCTTTAGCAACAGAAACGTGAATGGTGTGAATAAGGTATATATTAACCGTTATTAGATTAAATTCTAACGTCATTTCAATACTCGAAGATTTACGCAACAAAATAAACATGTAATTTTTTGTCGTCATACTCCTCTCACGCTCTCAACCTATGGTTATAGGGTAAAAGCCGGATAGTTGCCCCACTTTTGGGAAAAGCTTCATTACTGGAAATTAACTCATTATTATGAATA
>DWPV01000330.1:0-31669 GCA_018251915.1 Urbanus proteus proteus | reverse complement strand
AAGCAAATAAAGGTATTTTTATCAGGGCACAAAAATATTGAGGTCAGTACATTTGCCCATACAAAATGGGCATTCTCCTTTAACTTATATTGTAGGGCTTGCAAAAATACCTGTATTGTATTTCATAGAATTAGGTAGGCCCTTACTGTCATTATTTTCGTTAGCAAATTTACTTACGGATTAGTAGGTGACAAAATAAACATGGACGAGTATGGCAGCATTGGTTTTGGTCCATCTGGTATCTCCTCTTCATCTTCTTTTTTGGCCTCTTCTTTCTTTTTATTCTGAAAAATGAAACGATATAAAATATCTACTCTACTATACAGTTGCGTTTTAATTTATTCGATGTAATTGTAATCTATACATGTAAAGTTGTATAATAGAAAAGTGTAAAAAGCTGTATACCACGAATAATTTTAAATACAATAAAATTTTACCAAAGTAAACTTATTACCGCGTTAAGCACCAATTACAAGAAAATTATAATGATAATAATTTACGATAGTTTCTTTTTATAAAATCAAATGTAAAAGTAAACGCTAATTTTCTAAGAGACAATGAGCATATAAACTTGAGAAATTTACATGAAATAAGAAAATTATGCGGGTGTTAATAAAATTTGCAGCTTCTACATATAGAGGTAAGATCATCTAGTAATATTATAATTAATTGATTGATAATAATATCTTGTCACAATAGGATTAAAAATAACGTGAAATTGTTTAAACAACACTTTCATTATGATGAAATAAGTACCCTTAATGTAAACAACATTTGAAGGTGAAACCAACTTTGTATTGATTGGAACGTGAAGTAAACATGTATTGTACGATTAATAAAGTTTATAACCTCATTGGAAAATATTTTTAAACATGCAACATTTTTTTTTCTATCTTGACAACGAATGTTTGTCAAATCCTAATAAACCATAAAATAATAAACATTCGCACGAATTAACGTTCTTTAAAGAATAACAATAATTACATATTAACCAACATTCTAGCAAAACATTGATGCATCTATTAATATTATAAATTTTGATTTCGTATTAATTTACGCCTATCAACATTCGGCCCACAGAAGCAACACTCATCCTTATTCGGTCTTTACTTAAAATATCGTTACAGGATCAATTGTCAGTGATGATAATATATTAAAGCTTAATCAGATAGGTAGATAGATAAATCACTTCGACAGTTCTGTTACTTGATTCTTGTATTGTAGTATTCAATTATTGAGATGGATAAAATGTAATGATGTCAAAGATGATAAATAATTAAGTATTAAAGAACTATGATTGAAAGACTGGTGGGGATTTCCCTGAAATTATAAACAACGCGCCATTGTACACGAATTCTTTTATTAAAACTATTATCTGGTATACTAAATTAATTAAAAAAAGAAATAGTGACAACGTTCCAATAAACAATATTTTAAGCCGCTAAAACCAATGCGCACGACAAGCACAGCTTAGTACGACCACTGAGCTTCCTTTACCTTCCTACTTGCTTGCGAAGTGCATATGTCTATTTGAGGTAGACTCCCGTCCAGCGCATGCAATGCACCCATCTCTTTCTGCAATTCCTAATCAGCCGAAACAGAGGTTGTCGTGTCAATTGTAATTTCGATATTTGAGTATCTCATCGTCCATATACCAACCGCTAGTTACTGTTTCTACAGTTTGTAGTGTTAGCTTTGACTTTAACTATTTCATGAAACATGTAACTATAACTACTGCCATCGACTAACAATCGACTTACCTGTTGCTGTTTTTCCTTATCTTCCTCTTCTTGTTCCTCTTCAGCTGCAGTTAATTCCTGGAATGACATAACAGCAACATTTACACGAGAAGCGGCATAATTTACAGGGGAGCATCGACATTAACACACAACATCATAATCAACTCTTTATCAGTTTTGTTGTCTTTAGAATTTGCCTTAGTTGATCTCTGTATTTAGTTGATAAACCCCTTAATATTGTCACATTAATGTTAATATGTACCAATTAAGCTTGACTAATGATTTTGGATCTTCTAAAGCAAATTCCTCTGAGCTAAACACCCACAAATCACATACCTGAGCATTCGCCAAGTTGTCGACGGCGATGGCAAGAAACACGTTCAGAAGCGTGTAGTTTCCAAACAGCACCAGAATAACGAAATATAGTGAGTAGATCATCCCTTTCTGTATTCCACCTTGTGACTGAATACCGTAATACATGACCTCATTCCAGTCCTCGCCTGTTAAGATCTAAAAATATTTTTATTATTAATTTGGAAGATAAACAGAAGTTAAATAACAATAATAAAAATATTCTTGACAGATTGTGCTTTTATTATTCCAATTTTAAAAGGAAATCTGCGTCAATTTTGGAATCACAGACCGTAATGATAAATCAAACGACAATATATAGCAATGCATAAGATTACTTAGAGATAAGACATACCTGGAAGACTGTGAGCAGTGCGATGGGAAAGGTATTAAAGTTAGTTGGCGGCGTGCCCTCTTCGAAGTTAAACTGCCCTCCGAACAATTGCATACCGAGTAGAGCGAATATAAGAATGAACAAGAATAGAAGAAAGAGCAATGAGATAATAGATCTCATTGAATTTAGGAGAGATATCACAAGATTCCTTAGCGATGCCCAGTATTTTGTAACCTGAAAATTGATAGACGATGATAACAGGTGATTAACTAAATGTAAAGTTGATTTTAGGATTTAATAGCCAATATAATTGTCACGAAAATACATTTACCATATATTTTAAAAATTAGAATATTTTACCTTAAATATCCTTAGCAATCTCAAAGCTCTGAGAACTGAGAGACCAAAAGAGCCACCCTTTACTTCCGACCAGACTACTTCGAAGATGGAGGCGGATATGACAACACAGTCAAACCGATTGAACGAGGACTCAAAATATATACGCGGTCCTAATGCATACATTTTAACCCACATCTCCATCATAAACAACCCCAAGAACACAAATTCGGCATAGTCTGAAAAAAATAACGTAAATTAAATAGGTACAAAAAATATTTAGTGTTAAGACGCATCAATTAAGATAACGCATGAAAAAGCACAGTATCTATATAGGTACATACTTTAGGATTAAGTTATATCAGAAAATATAACTTACATAAAAAAGAGGTAAGCCAGTTCGGTTGCCCATAATGTTCGACTGCGACGCATATTGTATTGAAGAGCACCAAAACTATGACGAACCAGTAAAACCACTGAGTTTTCACCGTGTGCCGGATCCAAAAGCGAAACCTCTTCTCCGCGCGCCAGAAGTCAGCGCACTTGCCGGCCGACCGAGATTTGCTTTTGAGGAAACCTGTACAAGCAAAAAAATATTAATAAACCAGCCATGAACATTACGCATCATCATATCCACAAGAACAATCAAGTTACGAACAACAAAGTTACCATAAATTTTAGCTATGGGCCAACTACAACATTCGACTAACACAATCTAGCAAATTTTACACGGTACAAGTAACATTTTCACATTTTAGCAAAGCTTTCCAAGTTCGTAATATCAGAATGTCAATTATGTTCAGTTCAGTACGACCGATAATTGGCCATGCATTCCAGACGGTGTCAAAATACTAACAGGGTCGCAACTCGAGATCGATTTCACATAAATCTTATATAGCTCACCCCCGGGACAACTACCACGTTATTTATGAATTTTATATTTAAATGTTACGTTTTAAGGTAACTTTATGCTCTTAAAGTAACGTTTCCACTATACAAGCTAGAGAGGATACGGATGATAGGTATGGAAAACAGAGTTAGCGAAAAATAAAAAGTTGTTTCTATGTAATTCAAAATAAACAATGTGTCTACGAATGATGGTTGTTGTTTGAGGGATCAGGGGGATCTATTCCTAAATCTATGACTAGACTATTCCGACTACATAGAAGATGAAAAGGTATATTCTACCAGCATCACGCTTGATCCCATACCTTGCTTTTTCTTTGGAACTGTAAACAACCAACACATAAATACAGTACGAGTACGAAATGAAGATGAATGATTATAGTATTAGGATATAAAAGATATAGTACTTATGTCATGCAACATTCATAGATACATCTTATACAATATTAACTAGATGGATTATGACTACATGTTTTTGATAATAAGAACTTTAGTAGTATTAGGTAAATCTATCTATACAATAGGATGATAATATTACTTTAAGACTAAGCATCGAAGCTAAAATATTATGAAAAGAGCCAATCAATAAAGAATGGTTCAAAAATTTAGAAATCTAAAGTATCTAAAACTATTCTCAAGGAGCCTATAAAATAGAATAAGGTTATCAGGATATAAAATCGAATCATGGAAGCGCTTATTATTTCTGAACTTGTAAGACTCACAGCACAACACTCATACAACATCCAAATGGCATAAAGAGGATTATCTACTGACCGTCATCCCCACAATCCTCGTCTTGTTCTTCCTCTTCTGTGTCAGTGCTTTTACTTTTCCCTAAGTTTTTTAATTTCTTTTTTGCTGCTGCTCTTCTCCGAGCTAGAATTTAAGATATATATTATTGTGCCACATTTTATTTGACTAGAGTCCGCAATTTGCTTTGTATGTTTTTTTGAAACCAGTATTAT
The DNA here is from genome assembly GCA_018251915.1 of Urbanus proteus proteus. Lineage (NCBI taxonomy): Eukaryota > Metazoa > Arthropoda > Insecta > Lepidoptera > Hesperiidae > Urbanus > Urbanus proteus. Next base: position 27,038 of record DWPV01000330.1, on the reverse strand, counting down.
TTACTTACCTTCCATTATGTGCATTTTTTCTTCTTCTGTTGTTCTTTCTTCGTGTAAAATGACTTCCTCTGTAAGCATTTAAATAATATTAGTGTTCAATTGGATAGACTACAAGTTCTTTATTATTTTCTTAGACAAAAACTTACCTGCTTTACAAATCCACTCAACGTAACCATTGAGTTCTTTTTCTAATTGTTGTTGTCTTCTTAACTTAAGAAATTCTTGTCTATTTTCTACTTTCTCTCTTTCTTTAGCGAATTCACTGCAAAATAGCAACTCATAGCCTTAATGCTAAGTCGTGAATATCTAGCAAAATATCATATGTATGTATATGTTGCAAATATCTAGCATAAAAATATTCAGGTATTGTGAATAACTTGAAGTTATTGTAATAATATAACTCGAATCTTCAACATGACCATCTTGCGATAGTTAAAATTAAATGTTTACACTACAATAAATTAACGTAAATATAAATCAACGGAACTAAATGTAATAAGCTAAATTAGAATTGTAAGATAACGAATAAAACAACATATAAATGCGTTAGTGATCTTGCCACAGATACGTTAGATTATTACTGCATAGTGAATTAAAACTAGCATTTTTTAAAACAACCGGAACACTATGCATTTTTAGTTTAGTTTTACCGAAGATACTGTTAATCATGGTGCAAGTTACAATGGAACAATGAGAACAAATGCAGGGTTAGCGTACTTTCATACATATCTAATGTAGCTTTTATGCCAGACCTGCTTCAGTTATCCAATTAATGTAACCGGTAAAGTCCTCATTAAACATTTTTCGGGCTCTTTCCTTTTGATACTGAGCCCTTCGTTCGACACGGCCTCTCTCGTTAGAGAACTCACTGCGTTTATAAATTTACCAGTGAAGAAAAGAAACAAAAAAGTAAATAATATAAATAAAATAAAGTAATTTCTATATAGTAATATGAAACACATAAAGAACTGTACCAACTTACCCGCTAAGAACACCGAGAACTAAGTTGAGCATAAAAAATGAACCCAATACTATTAGAGGCACAAAGTAAATCCAATTGAACGTACTACCTAACGCGTCATTCGTCTGAAAAAAACAAAATAATTATTATATGTGAACACATCTACGTACCTGTGTGAGGAAATTTCAAAACATGTAAATGTAAAGAAGCCCCTAGATACATAATAGTTTGTCGCTCAGTCATATCGATGAAAATAGAATGTTACCTAAATTCATGTCACGTCTATTACTTAACTTATGTATGCAGGTTCTGTATAGCTTAGTTACGTTATCAGAACATTTTGGGATCTACTTTTCTCTGCATTACTTTTCTTACTGTTTCTGTCTCATCTTTTGAAGTACATCTTCAAACACCGGTATTATCATAACAATTTACAAGTGAGAATACAGTTAGCTAACATATGAATGTTACTCACCCAATAGAGGATGGCAGTCCAGCCCTCCATGGTAATACACTGGAAGACGGTAAGCATAGCGAAGCCGATGTTGTCGAACGACGTAATACCCTTGTTCGGCCCCTCCCACTTCTCCAGACACGTGCTCTTGTCGTACTCACACACGTACGCACCGTACGGCGCGAGCGACTCGTTGTCCGCGTTGCACGGTGTTGGATTTTCGCCATCATTTACTATTTCATCTGAAATACGGGTTCGTTCAGTGGCTAGCGGTTAAAACTCGCCCTCTTAACCGTGGGGTCCGAGTTTCCTCTCTAATACTTTCAATGTTATATACCTATTACAAATTATTATCATTAACTTGAAAATTGAGGGAACATATCTTGAGACTAAATAAAGAACTTTTTAGAAAGTTTCCAATCTACTAGTCCATATTTGGCGCGTGCGGCGGCCTATGGCCTAACCCTTCTTACTCTGAAAGCAGACCTATACTTAATACCAGTGGGAGAGTAATTCGGTTTATAAACTTTCGAAACCATGAAAATTTTCAGATTAATGAAATAAATTATACGAATTAGCTTAATAAAATAACTATGAGAAGTATGTCACAATTGTTTACAACATATAATTAGGTACAAATAATGAAAATTATAAATAAAGTACGGGTACAACATGCTGGTAAAATAGGTATTGTGGGTAATTCAATTACACTTACAAGTTTCAAATTCCGACTTTTTTAACTTTATTAGTTAGATGGAAAGCTATGGTTACCTATTAACTTCCTAAAGATTTTTAAAGGTTTAACACCTGACAATAGAACTAGTACCTATCCGTAAGGTGAACTGATATTTGAAAATGAAGTAATATTATGCAAACAAAGTGGTTTCGCATTTGAATCCAACTTTGACTGCAATTATTGTAAGAACGGAAACTGGGTCAACACTTTTATTTATGTCAAGCGGCGCGAACTCATATTTGCGGAACAAAGTCCATAAGTTCGATAGCATTTCTTTGCTTAACTTGTTTGGAATGCAGTAAAGTTTGCGTTGTTGTTATTTATTAGTGGAACCTTTTGTCGCTTTGCGCTATTTCTGCAGGACTGCTTGATAATTTTATGCAAATAAAACTACATTAACACTTTAGTATTTGAAGTTATACATATGGATGACTATGGATAGGTTATACTTATATGATACTATGATATTTATATGATACTTATATGATATTTTTCATATTAGTACAAAATTACCTATAACAAAACTTGTCAGCTTTAGTTATAATCGTTAGTTACCGACGAAACTGTTAAACGGTGTTTGACGGCACACAGGTAATGTTTCGTATGCGTATTATACAATAGATAAAAGAAAATTTTAAGAACAAATTCAGATTTTCAGATTATACTTACTAATATCTTCTAAGCTATAACAAGTCTTATGTAGAGCCCCAGAATAAAACTCGAGGCCTATAATGGCGAATATGACGATCGCGAAAAGCACCAAGAGACCGATCTGTAGCAATGGGGCCATTGCCTTGATGATGGACTTCAGGACCACTTGCAGACCTGCACACGGAGACAGTTATAATACAAATACGCAAAAACATCATATTGAGATGATGCGAGTGAACTGTGTGAATCAATGTGCGTTTTGAGACTTATCGATGGTTGATGATTTCTGTCTGATTATATGAGGTCATAGTGAACACGTAGGTACAGTATAATCGTTGATTTATCTTGCCGGAACGACAGTTGAAACTAATATTTTCGGACATAAATAATTAAACTACTCAATTTTAAAAATTGTGATTGACATTTTGCATAAGCAATCAATATACCAGAAAGATTCATCAGAAACTTAAAAAACAAAAAATTAAATCTAAATTTATAACTAGTAAGACTTTTCCTTGTTGTAATATGTAAAATTACTATCGATACCTTTAATATAAATCAACAAATAACGGAAATCTTAACACCCTTAAATTATGAGTTATACAAAGTTTATTATAATAGTTTTGATATCAGTTATTGATAGTGTGTAAACTGTATGATATCATGTAGGTAGGAAAGTAAGAAGTAAGGCATAGTAGTTACAATTCAAGATAAAATACAGAGTTATAAAATCTATGATCAATTATCGACAAAACATTAAGATGAAAGAAACGTGCACAAGAACACAGGTAGGTATATGGGGGGATACTGTTGCGTAAATTCCATTGAAAGGTCAAATATGTGGAGATAAATGGTGGACATGATAAAGTTACCTTAAATACTTATTTAAATTAATGAAAATGATTTATTTAATAATGCATCGAGCATAAAACATTTATGTTCTAAATACAATCATAAATGATAACAATAAGACAAGTGTACCATTCGATTGTGTGCGCGCGGCCACATTGAAGATGCATTGAAGTTAATCTTTCGTTCGTCTTTCATTATCGTTTTTTTTAACTGTGTTTATTACTTCAATTTACATTTTATACAAAATATTATTCATTTTTCGCTGTTATTATCAAATGTTGATGAGATGTTTTTATGTAAATGAATTTTATTTGTTTTTGTAAATTACATATTTTGATTACAAAGGCAGCCTGAGAAATGTGTATTAAACTAAATTAGCTTACCTCATAATTTTGGTGTAATTATTACTCTTTTAAATACAAGTATGTTGCAACAAAGTATTAATATGAAATATCGTTGATTTACATTGAAGTCGATGTAAAATAAGTGCAATGTATCAAAAGAGGGTTTCCCGCCAAAACGTACATATAATTATTTTGTTGATTTTACATGGGCAAAGGTTAATGATATTATGGTGCCATTTTTTTAATTGTTTATGAAATGCATATTATGGAAACTTATTTAAATTTACATAAGAATAAATAATATAGATAGTAAATACTTTAGTGATGATTAGGTACGTTAGATATATAATTACTTGAAATTAACAATAAGAAAAAATGTCATAAACAAAACAATATAGACATAAATTGAAACATATTATTACTATGATTATAAACTTTATAGTATGACATTGTAAAAACGAATAGAATAAGAAATTGTTATAAGAAAACACTTATTTTTAAATTAATAATATTAATTATAAAAATGAATGGAAAAAAGTGTTAAATAATTTGAAGTCTGTGAACTTGTAAAATTTAACAATGGCAATGAATCTTGAAACTTAAAAAGAAATATGTTTTTTCTTTCTTTTTACATGGAATGTATGCAACAGCCAGTGCTAATGGAATCTACGGTGCTAATCTAGGAATGTTCTAGAACTCACTAGGAACGCCCGATACTAATTTAAGGGGCCTCAGCACCCTAATGGCACGCAAGGTCCTGAAGTCGACGTCGGGCGCGACCGGCAGCTGCGTGATGATACTGCCAAACACATATCACTCGATACTATAGCTTGAACTAGCAACTAGCTTAGTATAAACTTACTACTAGGAATGTGCTTACATAGCTGCAAATTCACCAATAATATACTTTGACATAATTACTTTCAGCTTACAACAGTTTAAAGCATTGGATATTTTAAATTTGAAGCACAATCCCATATCTCTCATACAAAATAATTCACTAGCTTAACTCTACTATCTAATTATGTATCGTTTAAATATCTAATTAGTTACATCGTTATCAATTAACTAATCACACGTTAACTTTTACGTACTTTAATCTAAATGCGTCAGTTTATTCACACCTAAATAATCATATTTATCTAAACTCTTACTTATTAGCTTTTATATTAAAAAAACACCTACACAAAACACAATATAGCAAGTGTTAAACTATTGTGCAACACGTAATTAATCGAAATTCAAATTACAATTAACATTTTCCATAATAATAATAATAATATAAATCACAAAATATTCAAAATCACGCATCACTAATATGTAAGTACGAGATCTCTCATACGAGTAAGTATGACAAGTAAGTCTACGTTCTGTCTCTAAAGATGTAAAAATTCTATTTTCAAAACTAGCCATATTTATTATCTACGTCAAAAAGTTCGATCGAAAATAGGTATCTAGCGAGAATGTTCTATACAATATAACATAAGATAGTTATTATGTGAACTTTTCGCCAATTACTGTGAATTACTTGGTATCCGCGAGACGAGCTTGAGCGGTCGGAGCACTCTGAACGAGCGCAGCATCCGCAGGTCAACGTCCACGTTGTATTCGGCGAAAATCGTCATCGACCTAGTTTTTAGTCATCGAATATTTCAGTATTATAAACCTTTCCTAATACATTAATATTGCCTAAGGACAGAACTTTTTGGTCAATTACTTTGTATGTTTTAGACACAAAAAGATCCAATGTTGATAGGATTTTTCAATCAATTAGAATCGGAATTCTCTAAGAAGCAGATGATGTATGTAATAAAATATGTGAAATAATACTCACCCAGTTACTACAACGAAAAAATCCATGATGTTCCAAACGTTTCTAAGATACGACCCTCTGTGTAAAACAAAACCTAAAGCTAAAATTTTTAACGAGGCTTCTACACAAAATATTCCTAAAAAGTACGCCTCGGTCTTTTCCTGTAACAAAACAAAAAAAAAATACATTAATATCTTTTTAAATAAGCATTCCACCTTAAAGTGGTCAAAACGAAAAGCGCAGTAATAGAAATCAAATTAAAAGAGACCGTTAACAGTTAAATAGTTTAATAAATGTGCGGTTAATTGTGGGAAAGAAAATAAAATCCTCACTACAAACTATTTCCTACGAATCATAAAATCCCTCAGAGCGCCGCTGTTAGTACACGTTCTTAAATCGTTTGCTCTAAAGTGTAAATCTCCGTTGTTGATTGGACCGGAACGTCCACTGTGACGGAAAATTACGTCGAGCTGAGAAATTCCGGGAACGCTGCGTGTAAGGAGCTTATATTTTAAAAATCTATTCGGTTGCCGAGAGTAGAGAGGTATTTGTCAAAGGAAAACGCTTTGATATTATTTTATGTCATAAGCCACTAGTTTTAACTTGAGGTTAGGCTGTAAGTAAAAAAGTACAATTTTACAATTTTAAGTGTACTGATGTCGTAACTTTCATATTCTACATTTTTAATACTCGAATTGTAATGATGTATTTTTTTATTTTAAGCGTTTTTTTAACAAATACTACGTTCTGGGTAAAGTCTGTTTGTTTAAGATTCACATTCGTTAGGATCGGTTCGATGTCACATGGAATGCACTGACGCTGCTATCTGTGTACAATGACCCTTACTTTATTCCCGGAGAATGATACTTGTACGTTACTTGCCAGTAGTATTTGCCGTATAATGTTATCGAATGTGGTCCTCGATACGAAATGAAATACAAAGAATATCACTGTAATAAAGGTTTTGCGTGACCTGATTCTCTTTACTTTGCAAGCTCAATAAATGATAGACATCAACGTTATATAGAATTGACACATTACTTTTGTCTTGCCATATGCTGGCCACTATGACAATCAATAAATTAGTCCAGTTAGTTGCGAAGTTGTTGGAATTGTCGTGACAGTTAAATAATTTGAAAGTTGTAATAAGTTACTTTGCGATATATTGCGACCAAGTTTATTATGTTGACCTATTACTATACAGTTTGTTTGATTTAAGGTACATAGGATACGTGCGTATGCAAATTTTATTTAAAAAGCCAACAGAATGCACAAGGGTCAAATTTACACATTGATGGTTCTTAGTTATGTTATAACCGAAGTGGTTAAAAGTATATAATATTTTACATAGGTATATATATGTTTGGTTTTTACGAAAGTCTTCACTAAAAGATAATGAAAAATATTTTCTGGAACATTTTCTTTTAAGTAAATGTACATGAAAAGTTGTATTATGTAAACATTTCAAATAGTTCCTTATCGCAGCTAAAAATGCAATCATACACCCATAACATTCATATTAAACTATTTATTAGCGTTAACAGGTCAAAGAGAATTAAGCAGATTTATCAACATTGTTAAAAAGTTTATGGTTAAACAATCTTGGTTGAACAATTTGGGTAAATCTGCTTATCTCATAGTTTTCTGTTTCGAACAAAGTTATTAATTATTAGATAGACACGTACCAGATTCTGTGCTAAGATGGTCTTATCGCCGTTGGGCAAATGCTCCTCCAGCGCCAGCACCACGCAGTTGGCGATGATGGTAAGCAGCACCGCGTACTCAAAGGGTGGCCACTCGATGATGAACTTTGTATACCTGGAAATAATTGGTATTTATTGTTAATAACATATATTTAAGAACATAAGAGATCACAGTAACGACGAAATATTGGCTTAATTATGTATCATGAGCACATACGTAATGTACTTAATCATTTCTGTATATTTGTGTATTAAAAGTGTTTTTTAAGTAAATAAACATTTTTCTAAGTAAATAATTTAAACCATAACCAGAGTAGTCTACCAAGCATACATACAACTTTTTTATAGCATAGAAGTAGCAACCAATCATGCAGTCCATCTGATGGTAAGTGGCCACTGTCGCCCATGGACAATTTTGCCCATGCTTAAGTATGTTTGCATGTACATGTTGCATGTATTAATATATTAATATTCGATTATTCTTGTTGAAATGATAAAACAGACAAAAGAAAAAATATAGAATAAAAAGATAATATAATTTAAAGCTACTTATATTACACATTTTGTTAAACGTAGTATAAATTCTCTCTAAAACGGTGCAATTAATGCACGATTGAAGCGAACACGATATTTTGTGCCGGCGCGCTAGAAATTAGTAACGGATATAAGCTCTGTAACTTTATTATAACCTAGTTAGTTTATAGTTTGGGTTTCTTAATATTGCTGGAAGCAAATATCTAAGATCTATTTACTACATGGATTATATGCGTACCTACTTATTATATAACACATGTACAAGCCTACTTATTAAATTCGTTTTCTCAAGCATGTTGCATACAAACATAATGCTACGCATTTGTAAAGAGATACAATCATTCCTGTTTTTGTTTATTCCAAAACCTTGTACAAAAGTTTTTCTGTATCAAAAAAAGCCATGTAAACCATATAAACATTTGCAAAGTTGTCTCAAAATAAAATAAGCCCCTTTACAACGTTTCTTACGTTTAACTAAATCTTTGAGATCTCTGTAAAATCCCTTTTACATTTTTTAACAGAAACTAAGACATAGTGTGCTCCGTCTACTTTTTTATAATCTGCGTTTTAGAGAGTCATGATGGTGTCGAGTGTCGTATCATCTTTAATGCATTTCATGCAGCGCGTCTCTGGCGAAGTTTAAAGTGACTTTTATACGGAGTCGAGAAGCTTGCCGTGCACTCGTATTAGTTTGTAATTTATAATTAAGTTTTATCGCTGGAATAGAATTGCGTTGAAACTTTAAAATAATATTACTTTAAATAAAATAAATGTACATGTAATATTTTAGTGAAAACATCAAAATTTTTAAACAGTTATTATTATAAATAATGCAGATTTTCAGCATATTATTTAATGTCGATAACAGTCATCGTCTCTAAAATAAAGGGAAATTGAAACTGTCAATTATAAGTTTGCATGGCGAACATTTCCTTTTAAGATTGGATTAATATTATGTTACAATTAATTAGCACATTATAACTATCACGATTCATGTAACTCGATTTACGTGTTATAATAGATAGATTTTTTCTATGAATGATCACACGTTTGTTTTGCTGTTTATATTTAGCCTTACAAGTGTATTAGAGCCTGCAGTCTTAGCACATAATCGCTGTGTTAGCCCGATACGTTTCAACGTGAAATACAATGCCTTTGACCCGCCCTACATACATACATAATTCACCATCTACGGCTTTCAGTTTCTTTCATGACACTAAAATTCTGTGTTGTTGCCTGTTTTAATAATGTGACAGGTTAATTAGTTCTAAATACCTTCATACCTTGTTAGTTGTTAGTATTTTACTTTTTAATTAAATTTTCTTCAGTGAATGAGAAAATATTGTTATTAAAGTTTCTCATTAATTCAGGAATATAAAATTGATAAAATACACCGTTTTATATGCAATAAGACACGTAATTGCTTAACGTTTTAATATTTTTTTTTACTTTTTTGCTTACATTTTACAAAAATACATATGTCAGACAAAATATGTTATATCTTAGATAGTGAATTTATAACGGCTGATTTAACAATAGTGTGTAAGTTGTTAAATAGTAGATAAGTGTAAAAAGTATCACGGTCAGTTAAAAGTCAATTTAATTGAAGTAGAAAATAACATTGAGAATCATCTCATATAGGTAGGTAGGTATCAACCTACGAATACAATAACAAGATAAAAATAAAGTGAGGTAGGTAAGTAACGATCATTGATCTTCCCCGATAAACAGTGACACTGGAAGGATAATAGCGAAGACGTGAAGTCTGAATAGGTATCTATAATTAAACTGTTATTTTTATGGAACTTACTCGTATATTTCAAGGAAAGAAAAGAACCTATCTTTTTCTTAATGTAAAGTGGTTGCTATAGATCAAGGTCACATGAAACCAGGCTAAATGACAATATTGGCTTTTCGGTTGACTTAGTACCTAAGACTTCTGGATGGACTAAAATCTGCCTTTTTATATATGAAAAGTTGCAAGCTCGTTGGAAAAAAGGAAATATTTATTTTTTAGATATCTATGCCTGATCTTAAATATCTCCCTTTTTACCACGTTCTGCAAATAAGAATGCAAAAAATAGTTTAACGCTATTGTCATGAGTCAAATATCGTGAATTTCCTAAAAATAGAATAGCACACATAATTAAATTAGTCGCTAAAACAACAAATTATCTATAATAAAACAGATTAAACCAACCTCCGAATAGGATTTTCGTCGGAGAATATAAATAGCGAGCTGGGCCCCGGAGTAGCGGGCTGGTGCGCGCCGCCCATGGTATCAGCTGGCGCCGCGCGACCCTGCGCGCCCGCCGCCTCCTGCGCTGCCGCCAACCTGGAAAATGCATATTGTACAGTTAATTTACAATCAAATGTTTTATAAAATATATTCAAAATAATCTCCAACTATTACTACATACATATTATACTAGAATATTCTATTATTATACTAGGATATATTCTTATCTAAAAATATCTCTAACCATCAGTAGATAATTAAGTTATGGTTGCTTGGAAGTGTTTTAGAAGTATAGGTAAATATTTGTAGATACGGAGCTTTGGCTCTATACTGTAATATCTCTTAGCTTTTGTGATAAGTGATTAGAAAACTTCCATGATTGCGGTCGGGAAGAATACTATGTACTGTCGTAAACACCTGGATGTGGGAGATGAGCGTAACCCCTACCCGAGAAGAGCATTATACGGTATACAGTGTTCTGTATAGGGCCGAGGAGAGCCACCGCCGAGAGGATGTTTAAATACAGCAAAAAACCGACATAACCGAGTGTACCTCAAACGGCACCGCAGTACATTTTGACGGTTTTCATGTTATCAAAAACGTTATGAATGGGTATCTATGTATATACCTACTAATTGTCGTAATAGTACTAGAGACCAATGTACGTGAATTTAAGGTTAATTGAATTATTGTGGTACCTACTTGTAAGTAATTAAAACAGTTTTGTTTTATTTCACAACAAATATATTTAGTTTACTAGAGTGGTTTATATTAATGTGACTTTGACCTTCATAAATTTCAAGAGATATGCACAAAATAAAATGAAAAAATATTCATAAACAAAACAGCAATTACGAAATAACTTTTCATGCTATTTCATTAGAATTGCGCGATGGGTATTGCGAATGGGTAAAGTACCCCATGTTAACCGAAAAGTTCGCTGGGAACTAACCACAAGACTTAAGACCTAACCGTGTAGCGATTACTCCGAATAGGGCCTAGTTTCCACCGCGGAGAAAAAATGCAGTACAAAGTTATAATGTAATGGAAAATCTATAGATATTGTCAACAAAGGTTCGTATTTTCACATTGCGTTAGGTATAAAGCGTATAGACGGGCTGAATGTAGGTCAGTGCCTCGGCCCGGCCCGGCGACACTAGGGCTGCCATCTGTAAAATTACCAACTCAACACAATGAGAAGCCCGTACATTTTTATTGAAACCTGGATTTTTTCAGACGAGCGCAATATTTTACTATCAATGACAACGCTGACTTTGTTGTTACGTATTCGCAAATTGAGCTCCCATTTTAGTTTACATGTAAATAAAACGCTACGTTGTATCTGACAAAATACACATTTTATGTTTCGTTTCAACTACCCATTATTATTGTTTACTTGTGATATTCGAATTTTATTATATATCTTTTTGTACTATTTTAACACGCTTTCTTTCTACGGACGTAAACGAAGCGTAGCAACTGAAACTGACATCTCAATCGTTGATAAAAGTATCAGACATATCTCATGGATCATGATCCACAATGATCTTAATTTGATATATCGATTAGGATGTCCAGACGTCTCATCGCTGTAAGCTACCTACTTATGGGCATGACTTAAGAGTTTAAATTGATCTTTCTGTTATTGTATGAATTACCAGTACCAGAATTAATCGACACTCTGAACTCTTACATTTTATATCGGAAAATCAACATCTCACTCTAACGACTCTCACCTACTTTTCACTGGATGTTTGAAAGTCTTCATTGCAAATGCAAAAAAAAATGTATCATCACATTTTGTAGAGGGAACACTATTGACTGTACGATAAAGCGACTCAATGTGATAGAGATTGAATTGTCAAGAGATTGTCATTCGAAAACTATTGTAAATTAATTATTGTAAAATTAAGATAACTGAATAATAAATGGTTATTTCTACCATTGAATGTGTTATTTACGACATCAAAAAGAAACCGCTAATAATAGGTAGATGGTCAATGCAAGTGATGTGCAATAAATCATCAGAAATTTAATGAATGCTATTACTTTCTCTTGTTTACCAACTCACTTCAATGCTTATTGGCAGAAAATAAAATTAAGATTAAATATTTAAGCATTCTATTTTTTTAAATAGTTTATTTATAAGATAATTAATAAGAGGACTTAACGAAAAATCGATCAATAAATTAAATTGATCCAAACCGGTTTTGACAGCCCTACACCTAACTCCTGTACATTGTGTCGTCGGCGGAGTGAAAGGGGGTAACGAAACGAGTGCATTAGATTAATTAACGCGGCCTCGTGTTCAGGCGATGTTTTACTCTTGGGATACGGACGGTTATCGGCTATTTGATTATCATCATGGTAACGTGATAAGGTGAATTAAGCGTGATTGATGGTCACCGATATGTCATTTAGCAGCTCATTAAGCTAACCGTGGAAAGTTATATCATGCTGCATGCGTCATTGTTAACGTTAATTGAATTATTCAACGTCATTACCGATCAGATTTATTTTTACAATTAAACATGGCGATGAGTTTCCTCATGCGACTTGAACGCATTCACCACGCTTGCAAAGTGAACTTCTTAGCACGGTTAAGCAATTTTCCATAATTTATTTTCGGAAAAAAGTAGGACAATACTTATGATGTTAATAATATATTTGGTGTAACGTGATAAGGTGAATTAAACCCTGATGATGCGCACCATGTTATTTAGTAGCTCATTAAGCTAACTGTGGAAAATTAAATCATGGTACATAATTCATTGTTAAGGTTAATTGAATTAATATTCAACGTCATTTAGGATCAGATTTATTTATACGTAATTAATCATGGCGATAAGTTGCCTCGTTTGACACACGCATGGTGTATGCGTGCAAAATCAAATGTAGCTCCAAAGCGGTTAAGCAATTTTCACATAGCTATAATAGAACAGAATAGACATAGGTCTATATACTTAGGTATTTTCGGGACAAGAAGAACTGTGTATGTAAATATTTATGAGTTAAACCTGTACAAAAATAAGTTAGGATATTTCTAATATACCTAACACGGACTGTCCGGCTGGTTGTTTAATTTTAAAGATTTATAGATAAAAAATTTATTCTGATGTCACAAACCTTTTATTGCACAATTTTACGAGTACACATTTTATACATACATACATACTATTAATTATGGATAAGCTACACTTATAAAGTACGACCTCTACTGAAAGGTTATGCTACGTCCACACCGCATACACCGCACATTTTTAGCTGCTATTCATTCGTATTAAAAACGAAGCGCTGGAGATTTCAAACGCTTTCCTATAATAGACGAATACGATGGATCTGAATTACCCAGTTTGCTCAAGTTCAGTATATGAACGTTAAATAAATAAAATAAAGATTATTAATAACATATATCCTTTCAAATGGCGGCATTTATTCACAAGTGTAAGAGATATACAAAAATCCTTTATGTTATATTTTAAACAACATTAACGTTATATCTTAAACATGTCATATTTATGTATGTTTTATGCAGAAAATAAGTAAGTGAAGTGAACAGCATGAAGAGTAGCTTTAAGGTACCTACAATTGAAATTTATACAAGTATTAAAATATAGTTTTGCGTATGCGTGCGTTCTAAATACGTGTAATAATTGCGATTTTTATTGTATTTCAATATATTTTTATATCCAATATCTAAGAAATATTAAACTGAAACACAAAATCACGGCCACGGTTGTCATGAATCAAAAGTACAAAAAAGGAAAAAGTTTTTATATTTACAATACAATTTATATACCTACCTACATGTGCCACTTAGCGAAAAAAATCTAAGTCTAAGGCTATACCTACTTCTGTTCTATTCTTTACTGCACAAAACGCGCAATACAATACCATGTCAAACAATCCACTACTCCGGTCGGTAGTAGAAAAAAAGTAAACGTTTTATTTATAGCTTGCACATTTTCATGCAACTGTGGCTATTTATATGCTTGATATAAAACTGCAGTATGCACGCCAGTTTGCGTCGCGTACATTAATTTACAATGATAAGTGAGACGTAGGTAAGCGACTTATCACAAGACAATGCTAATAGGAAGGAATTTTGTAAATAACTTCTGTAACATATTATAGTCAAGTTTTTCAAATTTATATTAAGTAATGTAAGATTTCGGAATTAAAATATTTGTTGGTAAGCATTTATCAGTCATCCGCCTTCCTTACAATAAACTATAATATCACAGGCTGTGGGAAGCCGCCAAAATAATGTAATCAATAGGGTATTTGACTAATGAAAATATGGATCAAATGATTGTTATCTTAAAAGTAACTATTTTTGTAAGCCCACTAAGCCAAAAAAATATTTTAAAATCCATTTGATCTTTTTAATAAATCAATTATAAAATAAACAAATTTCCATACTTGATCACGTGATTTAAAACGCACGGTATTGGCTCAATCAAAAGTGACGTCCTTGTATGCTGGCCGGTGACGTCACGTAACACTATAACTCATGAATCGCGTGACTTAGCGTTTTGGCGGCAATTTCAAATATTTAAACTTTATTGATGATTTTTGTAGTAAATAGAGAAATTCACAAAGATTTAATTAAATGACAAATGTATCATGATATAACGAATAATTATTTGTATTTTATAATCTTTATTTGAGTGTGTACAAACATTGTGCCACTTACTCGAATTTGCGTAGACTCATTAACTTTTTCGTTAAACTCCTTTCCGGTGAACTAAATAAATACTATTTTTATATAATGGAAGTGGCAAGCGAACATGCGTCCACCTGCGGTGACTACTGCCACCCATGAACATATGTAATCAACCCCAAATAAAATAACAGTCCTAACTGAGGTCAGCCACAAATACGTTGCTACCATTGACGACTACATTGGATCGCCTCGGATGTCTTCCCTTTCCACACCCTTCAAATTAGAATACAGCAGCGCTGAACACTGCTGTTATAAGGCAAAGGTGTGAGTGTGGTGTGAAGTGAGTGCGGTGGTGCCGCTGGAGTCGAACCACAAAGGGCTCTACTAATTTCAGACCTACAACGCTGTACTACATACATACCTTGCATATCAAATAATGTTACCTACATTATTTCAAATGCAAGGTCACACAATCGATAATACCAAGAATAGCGTGACAATTCCATTTCAAGTGGGTGTCATTGTGAGTTCGCTTAATTACTCATCATTTGCCCCATTAGGCCATTACTCGATTCCTAGTAAATGGCTTATAATTCTACGAATGCCTATCTAATATATTATGCTCTCATATATTATGAAATATTTAAATTAAGTCAATATATAAATAAAAATATTAGATAATCAATGCTTGCGTCGTATGTCATTCTGATTCGCAGAGGTTCCGGGTACGGATCTCGGCCGGATAGAAATGAAAGTTGAATTTATTTACAGTTTTCGGTATGAGTGATTTTTGTAATCGTGTTTGTGTGGCCATGTACCCATGTACCCATAATGCGTTAGTGGTAATTATGAGTGAGAAAATGTAATATTATGCGTCTAATCTACCTATACATAATATTAAACAAAAAGTTGAAGTTTGCACATAATAGAAAAGTTAATACCTATGCCTATGTTTCAAACTTAAATTCGAAACATCAGCAAACAAAGTTTTATTATTTCAATTCTGTAGTATATTAGATCTTTTTATACAAAACATCTTTTAGCTTTACATTTTTTTTTAATTAATTTCAAGTAAATTTATAATGTTTTAAAATCAATTTTATAGGGTACTATTTTCGATATGTTTGTGTAACCGGAACTATGACCATAATTTATTTCAAAATTCGACCATAAACCTAAATGTGTATTACGAGTGGTAAGGCTTCAAATATGTCCTTCCGTGGCTCATTAGCCCGACCACTCGAGTTACTGACGCGGGACAGAACGTGCCATTTTCTTAATTTTACCGATCTGGCTTTAATGAATCACTTACCTCGAGCTCATAATGATTAATTTGATATGTAAAATCCATTTAAGCATATATTTATAAAATCACATGGATGAAACTAAAATGCATTTTTTTATTGACTAAAATAAAAATAACTTTGTTAAATACATGAACTACTCAGATATGTTTTTTATTGCTTGACTTAAGCTTTTTTAATTAACTTAAAAGGCTACCAAGTTGATATAGTGTACAATATGATAATTAAATATAAAACTAAAAATGTTTTAATAATAGCGGTGCTTACTGTTATTAAAACCTTTGCCTTATCAAAAGAGATAGAAGAGGATGGCCTATTAGATACACTCTTCCACGGCCCATTAACCTTCGAGATATCGTTGCGTGCTCTTTTGACATTTACACTTTAAAATGCTTTCTTTTCAAATAAAACATAAATTTTTATTTTATTTAATTTCAACCTGCAATCTGATGTCTTCGCGAAGATATCTAGATATATAATTATGATTTTTGTGTTAGAATATTCAGATTTAAAAAGATGACTTATTTCAAGAAAAATATTCAAAACCTTTTGTACCTACCTATTTGTAAAATACCTATATGAATTTCGTTATTGAGTTGTGCGTGTTCAAATAAACTTATTCAAGTGTTTAGAAAACAAAAGGGGATAGAAAATGGAACGACCATGGACTAAGTTTCTCTTCAACTCATTAAGCTGCTCAATTAAGTTATTGTGATGACCTGAATTATTCTTGTGTGTTAAATAATTCCTATCAAAATCAAAATAAAAAATATTTTCTTGAAAGTAGATTCCTTACAACGTTTTTTTTGAACTTCAATAATACTATTATTTTCTTTATTTTTCGATATCTCGACATATTTACTTTAATTAAGTCAATGCAGTTTTACACCTTGAAATGTTTAGATGTTACAATTTAGTACCAATCAGGAAGTGATTAAATTAGTCGTTGTCAAACCCACTGCAGGCAAGGGTATGCTCTCAAAGTAAGGGCTTAAACCGTAGTTACCGCACTGGTCAAGATCGAACTGAATGACTTTAGATACCTTTTTTTAAGATGTCATAAGATGTGTAGGCTTTCTCAAGATGTTAGAAATGGCAAAGCAAGTGTTCGTCAGTTCGAAAAACTAAAGGTAGCCTGGAATTTAAAACTAAGCCACATAGATTTAAAGGCCGAATATCGGACAAGGATACTATAAAACAAGTGATTATTTGACCGATAAAACTGTATGGTCCGATTTAGCTTCAGCTCCACATGTTCTTAAAGTAAATTGATTTTCATTGCACGCGAAACATTTTTTTAAAATGTGTGATATGGAGTTTCTTATACCGCTTCTTTTGCATAAATAAAAACCTTCCGTAGTGGTAGTAGAGAAAAAATATTATAATTTAGGTTCAAAATTAATTCTTGTATCTATCTTGTAAGTATCTATTTTGAAAAATAAATGATTTTGATTTTGAACCACCTACCTGTTACCATTGCATACTTTCTTGATAACTTCAGTTATAATTTACTTTACCTTTCCAATATTTCTTTATCGTCAATATATTATAAAACTTTTATATTAATAACAGATATTGTAACTAAAATGATCGAAAAGAAACTCATAATAAATGATAATAATGTTCACAATACATCCTCTCGTCCGCTTTTTGATTTTCAGAACCACAGAAAAAAGCTTTAAATAGTTCATTTTATATTCTTAAGTAATAAAACATAAGCTACCTAGCATACATAGCATAATTTGAAAAGTATACATAATTAAAAAAACACAAAAACCTAAACAAGAATTACAATAAGTTAAACATGTAAACAAACTCGTGACAGAAAAAGACACTACCGTACTCACATTATATCCAACTAAGCGTGTTGTTGCTTAATTCCACAGATAAATAAACCGTACAACGGAACAAAATTGCGTGCCACTGTCATTCTTCTTTTAATAATTCTTCATTATAATAATTTCTGTAACGACCGGACGAATTAACAAAACGCGACGCAGTTTTTAAAATAATTTGAAAGTAAACACGTCATGTACCGGCCCACAGAATGAGTTTGAGTTTTATTATCTGCGAGCTCTGTGACTGTTACACAAATTATGTTTATTTAGGACTACCGACGCATTATTGATTTAGAGTTATGCTAACACCTCGATGAATGTTATCTGTTTACGTTCATAATTAGACGTTTAGCATGTGTATGAATGTACTGTTTGTGACACAAGAAAGGAAAGAACAATCGGAAAGAATCTTTGCCAAGTTCGTCAAAAGTATCTATAGTTTTGTGTATGAATAAATCTTCAATAACCGTAAATAAGCCGTGCGGTACCTATCTAAATAACATTACTCCTTTTATTATTGATGTTGTGAAAGACGCCCGAGGTATTAAGTTCAAGAAATGAGCAGCAGATTTTGCTTGTTAATATATCTACTACGGTTACCATAATGCATTGCTTAGCGCGATGACTACTTTTAATTTCAAACGCTACTATACTCAATTTGTTATTTCCTTAGTAAGATATAGGTAAGAGGGCTCATTCCCTGCACTAACTTATCTTTTTTGGTGATCCGCTTGGCGGAGCGATTACCAAACCGGTTACCAAACCGGTCTGACGCGCAGTAGGTCCCAGGTTCGAGTCCCGGGCAGTCAGATGTCAGAATGATGAATTTAAATTTCTGTTCTAGATCTGAGTGTTTTTGTATTCGTCTTTGTGTGTCCATGGCACCCATGACACAAAAGAAAATCCTACTGTGGTCTATGAGTGTAGAAAGCGGTTTTTTAATTTCGTTTAGTAGTCTATCGCAATGGTAGATGCGCTAGAGGAAAATACAAATATAAACAGCAGACTTATTTCAAAATTCACTTGACAGAAAGTGATATAAGAGATATAATTTTCGGTATAATTTTCTGTCATATACAGGAACACAAATTGTTTAATTAATAACCATTAATACATTTTTCGTTTAAAACTTCACTTCATGTTTCCAACTGTTATTTTTCTCAATCGAAATCAGGTCAAGTAGCTAATTACAAAACAAACGAATCTTTGTTTGCAGTGATTAGTGCAATCGATAAACATTTATAATGACGGCGCCAGTACTAGTGTGGTCCAATTAGTTCAAACCCAATATCCAATTCTCATATTAGCGGTAGCAGCGCTCATAGTATTTCGCGTGAACTAATATGAAATTAACGGTCAATGTAGGTATCGGCCACTCGCATATTGCGAGTTTGCGATTCGAACGAATAGTTCTTATTGGAATAGCAACGATCATTAATGTCCTACTGCTGGCTATGGGATTTAAAATAAGAAGAGTCATCTTAAACTTTTGTAGAAGTGGAAACTCGTCAGGGGCTCCTTCAAGTTGCGGGAGCTACGGAGAGGATATGACGAATTAATACCAGCTAAACACCAAGGTATTCCCCTGGTCGCCCTATGTCGGGACTATGAGTAAGCCGAGTCCAAAGTTGACCCGCTTGCAAGGTAGTCTCTGTGCACCTTTTAATAATATGTTGATCCCGCTTGGTTTGCTAAAAATATTATTTGACGGAATGGTCCTATATGCATTAAAGATGTTTTAGTTTTTTGGAGAATTTGCTTTTTATTTATTTATCTTAAATTAATCATTTCACGCACTATTTTCAATATTTAAGTTACAATATAGGCACAATATAGGTAAAAATACCCCTACCTATAAATAAACTATAAAACTATAAATAAACTATCTCTATAAGGACTTCCCAAGTTAAAATATTCAAGCAGAACCCGGACAGGTAAAGAAACAAACCTACAAACAAGGTCGGTTAATAAACAGTGTCCTTTCCACTGACTATCTCATATCAAAGCACCTAAATTAAATAATAAATTAAATTTCAATCACAATACGAAATAACCAAATGTTATCCGCTTGCGGCAAACCGATGCTGCACATCAATGACTATTTATCGTGAAACAGATTCCAACTGATTATTTACCTACGTAAAATGATAACATTATTAATTACTCTGCGTTCATAATTGAGTGATTATCGCTTTTAACACTCGGCAAAGCAATTTAATTCTGCAATTCCGTAATTAAAATGGTTTTATGTATTAAAATTTAATATTTGAATGTTATACATTTGATGTCAAGTGAGTATGACCACAAAAGGATTGATGCAATAATGACTAACTTCACATGACGTAACACATGAAACAGGTTTTTTACCTAAAATCTATAACAACAAATCAGATACTTGAAGCGGTTTTAGTCATCCTTTCAAAGCAATTTCTATCCTCACTTTGAGGCAGAGAGTACGAATACTATTTGGGGGTACCTATAATTGTTTTATCTCATGGAACAAGAAGAGTTGCGCAAACACCATCAGTGAAGCAACAATTCGTGGAAGACCACAGTGGCCATTCATAGACGTAAGTAAAATCCAGTACCACTAAGGACCAATTTTTTTTAAACACATGCATTTCATGACATGCCTACGACTTAATACGATATTATTCACGTTTATAGTTCCATGTTTTCAAAACATGATACACAATGCAATGCGTAGTTCTGTTATTTCATAACAAAATAAGATTGCGAGGGGAGAAGCGAATAAATGTGACGTCACGCTTTGTAAAGTTACGAGGGATGCTATAAATAGAAAGTGGCTTAGCCCTAATCAATGGTTCATATTCTTTTAATAGCAATAACTTCTCTTTTATATTCTCCTAACAATTTTATGGTTAGGAACGTTAAATATATTATTGATGATCCTTATGTTGGTTTGTTTACGTCTACAAGAGAAAATTAAGTGGTTGTCATTCAAGATGAAAGATGAAAGTGGTAATATAAACTGAAATTATAAAACATCGCAGACTTATTTTTAATGAACTCAATTAAAAATAAGTCTACGATGTTTTATAGTTATGAGGAATAATAAAAAGTATTAAATTGATAATAATAACAAAAAAAGGTAGCAGAATATTTTGTGATTGGACAGCAGTGTTAAGCGCGGCTGTTTCTGGTTGGAAGGGTATGGTAAGGAAGACGTACTTATTCGAGGAGGTCAAAGTGGGTTCAGTGGGTCCCGGGAATCGAACCCGGGACCCACAGCGCGTTAGGGTGGTA
Organism: Urbanus proteus proteus; assembly: GCA_018251915.1. NCBI lineage: Eukaryota > Metazoa > Arthropoda > Insecta > Lepidoptera > Hesperiidae > Urbanus > Urbanus proteus. The sequence continues at coordinate 5,676 of DWPV01000330.1, read as the reverse complement.
TAGTAACGGCTCCGCCACGCGGGTCGTCTTTGTATTGATAGATAGACTCAGAGTTTCTCGGTTACGTGTCACCGATTCCCAGTATCGAGAATCGAATCCAGACTGCATCATTGTTGTTAGTAGACGGCGACAATGAACCAATTCCTGGAAAATTGTCTGTTGGAAACACTGCGTCCTTGATTGTGTTACCTATTTTAACGGCAACCCCAATTTGGAACACAATGATTTAATTTAATTAAAATTTGGCTAATCCTACAATATACATCGTTTACTTTTACTTTTATGCGAAAAACGTTACAATATTATTTATAAACAAACCTATCATTAATTTAATTTATATTTTTGGTAAATTTAGTGTTGTTTATGTGTTAAACATAACACAAAAATGGCATTGTTTTTGATTTAGCATTATTTTACTCAACTATAGCAGCATTTGTTATTGTTATACAAGATTTCGAATTACTTTTTAATTACCTTGGGTAGTGGAATGTTACTTTTGTTTTGGATTATAGTTGTTACCCCTGACGCTTTAGTTACAACGCCTCCGATAAATCTGTCTCTTAAAGAATTGTTCAGACCAGAACACCACAGCCGTTAACACTGCTGATATTAAGCAGAAATAGATGAGACAGTAGTATTTCTGGCGTCGCATTATAAAGGTGACGACGATACCACTACACCATTGCTGGGCACTTCATAGTCTTATGAATAAAGACAAAAGTATACGTTTCAATATTCTATTCAATAAAAGGTTTTGGAAAAGTGATGATTATGGGTGAATCTCCACGTTTTCGTCCACTAAGCAAACACTAGTTTCATTTAAATTGTTAGCGTAGGTTGATGCGTGGGTTGTGCGATTCTACTCTGATTTCACTTCAAAGGTTTCTATAAATGTTTAGTGACAACATTTTGCGACATCGAATGAAATCATTGTGTAATAGTCTGTACACACTTATTTCTACCTAATAATAACAATGTTACTAAAGAGTACGCTGTAAGCGATGTGACGAGAGAAGCACGCGTAAGGCGTTCCAACTTATTTCGCATAGTAATCTACTGACTTTATTCGTTTACTCTTTAATTTGCTTGTTTACTACTTATATATCACAAATAAAGCTATATAAAAATATCTTTTGATTTTAAACAGTCTTTTCATGGTATTTACATGTAAGGAAATATTTTTCTTATACTATTACCGGATCGGAACAACCACAAGTGAGAATATCCGGCAAGAAACTCGTTCAGTTTGTCTTATTTCTTTATCATCATACCTTTTCGTGCTTTCTTCTTGGAACATAAAATATGCTTTAAATAAATACTTTTAAACTTGAAAATTACAATAAGATATAAAATCTTTTGTATCGAAGTTATACCTGCGTATTAACATTAACAATGAAATAACTATAACTATTAGTTATTAGGTATTGGTCAGCCATAAGCTGTTTAATTTTCGGAACTTAACATTTTTTAGTATGATCAAGCTTAAATTTATGAAAACAAAAAGTTGTATACAAAATATTAGTAAAAATAAATAAAAACTATAATTTATTGTTCTTTTATTATTACAATGTACAAAATCCCACTCAATTCATGTGATCGTGACATTGCCAAGTTTTATTTATTTAAGGATATATAGCGATCCACTTGGCCACTTTCCATTTTAGCGAATACATTTTCTATGGGTTTCCACAATTTGGCATGACGTGTTATTAGGTTATGAATTGCCTGTACGAGTGAGTCCTCAGGAAAGATAATATTAATGAAGGTCGCAGTAATGTAAATTATGTCTTCTCCGTGCAATTTTATTTGTTCGAATGCTAAGAATTGTGCCAAGTAAGCACTTTCTTGTATTGTCAGTTAAGTCACGTGACATAATATATATTATATAATACTAGGGTATAATGTATTAATTATATGAAACCAAATTAATAACGGTATATTTTATATGATGCCAAACGAATACGGTCCTCAACACTACCGTGGATAGATTTCAATCTTAGCTTACCTACTATTGATACCGACTTACAGATATTATAACGTGTAATTATTGTATCTAAGTATATGTTAAATACAATTAAAGTAGCTTTTTTAAATTTAAGTATGTAAAATAAACAGTATCCGCTTTAATTTAAAATTAAGAAATCGTGTTAATACCATTAGCGCCATTCTGATACAGTCTTACATAAAATAAACATTATCATAATATTCATCGTGTTGAGGTAAAATACTCTGTAAACACATAAATAAATGCAAAATAGGCAAAGATAGTCTATACCGCAATTAATCAAAATCGAAAGTGGATGGCTACTTAAAATTCGTAACAACAAAAAGCGTCCGTCACAACGCACCGCGGCTGCAGAAAAATGACCTATCACGAGACGACACTGACAAATTATGAGAGTATCTGCGCCATAGGGTTTTCCCAACCGATGCCTATTAACATAACAGCTGAAGTGACCTCGAGGCCTACATCAATAAGGAAAAAATATTCTCTGGGCGAGTTCCAAGGCGCCTTGGGTTTTCTGGAACTGGGCAGACTAGACGGCGCCCGACGAACCCGACGCTCTGGCGCCACGCGAATCTAGGATAGGTATATGCGGAATCCAAACGCTATCAGATGCGAGATTGTTCCTGTGTAATGAGATCGGAAATCACTTTTGATGCATTGTCTTCAGTGCCAACATAGAACTGGGATGTAGATAACTGATTTGATCCGATAAAAGTAAACGAGTTGCTATCTATTAACGATTGAAGCATAAATATTTAATTTTAAATAATAGCTTTTTAAACTGTTTATTTCTTTGAGTACATAAAGATAACTCAAATGTCACAAGTATAAAATCATATTTATATTTAAACCAATGATGGCACCCATGACATCGTTATCTTCCATGTCCTTAATGTTCTTAATGTTTATTTACATTCGGTTTTTTTAAGTAGTAAATCACTATAAAGTATTCGTATATTTTTAATTAAAATATGTAAAATCATAAACATTAGCAAAACATCGGGCATTATTGCTAAGTAGTATTTATACTTAACTTCACTGATAGGAATTAGTTGAAGTGAAATGTAACACACGATAGTTTTACAATGTTTTGTAGAATCGCAATTTTTAGACAAACACAGGTGTGTTATTCTATATACCAAAACAAGAGTAATGATCAACTAGTTAACATAAGAGCACGGTACAAAAAACTGCTAAGATTTAGTGCAACCACGTAACCTATAAAGAACAATAGCTTTTTGTATTATTTTTGATATGCAAATGAAACATAATGATAATGAATGTACCATTAAAATTAAAAAATAAATTCAATGAATGGCGGGTTTGTTTACAAATAACATTCTGATAGTACAATTTTAATTAATGAAATCCTTGCGCTCAAAACTGGAGTTTCCGGTAAAATAGTAAACAAAAACAATGGCGTAGTGAATTCTGCGACAGACAATTTTCCTGGAATATTCATTGACGCCGTCTAGGTGAAAACAATGATGCAGGCTGGATTTTATTTATTAATACTGAGAACCAGTGACGCACAACGTGTGTGGGCGCTCGGATCTCTTTCCGCGAATCCGTGTTTTAATGGCGATGATAAAATGCAACTTCGTTGTTCGTAACATTAAGTCTCGTGAGTCACATTCGCGTAAACAAAACATTTTTCTTTCTAAGAATGAGTGTAGAAGTCTTTCAAGTAACCTAACTTGCATGTTTGTGAATTTAATGATGACCTAATGCGAATGGTGTATGGTTAAACCCGGCTATGATTTCATTGTTTCTAATGAAATTCATGTGTAATGTATAATTCTTGGGAAATTATGAAAGGGTTTTAGTAACGATATAAGAAGTACATATAATGCATATTCTAAGTTCTAAGTAAATCATAAAAATAATAATGTTTCAAAGAATGACACATTACTGATTAAAAAAGCGCATAAATTAAATATGCAAATATATCAGCGAATTTAGCATTGCACATATTCAAATTACTTATAACATTTCAGGAACCCTCCTAATTAACGCGCGGATACGAAACTACACTATTGTAGAACGCACTCGTAGCCCATAGCGCGTAGCGGTGGCGTAGCTCGTAGCGTTACGCCCGCAGTGACCTCCAAACGCTCATAACTCCATGAACGGTTGTTTTGTATAGCCGAGGTGGCGCCTCCCCGCCGGCGTCTTATCTGGCAAGGACAACAGATCTGGCGGTACTCCAGACAACTTAGCTGCAAATGTTACGCAACCGAAGGTAGCTTCATTAACAACTTTGCACGTTCACGAATGAACTTTCCGATCCAATTATGGGTTGGAACGGATCGATGGGACATTGCCACGTGTTTTGTCGGGTTACTTTTATTAGTAAGAGGTTAAAACAACTAAATGTGAAAAATAAACGATAATATATCGGATAGTAAAGTGTATGCTTAAGTTGAAATACTTAAAAGTCAACAGTGTCAGGCAAAAAAAAAAGTATAGTTTCAAGTTTTAATACCTTTATATTGTCGCTACCTTGCTATTTTTGCAAAAGCTTAAAACTCAATAATATCAAATATATTAACATGACTTCACTTACAATTAGTATTTACTCTAAAAATAGCTGAAGGCTTTAGAGCTTTCATTATGATCTGACAAGATAAAAAGCGAAACAACAAAGTCTTTGACAATGCTGCTCCATTGCATCGGAAACCAAAATTATACAAGCTAACTTGAAAACCGTGTCACCAGAGCAAACCACTTCAAAATATGAGTCTCATTACTTAACCTCACTGAATCACTACGCATTTTAATGAACTCTTGCGTTGCACTGGCTTTAAGGGCGATTATACACGTATTTAGTGTCACATTAATTTTGAATTTAATGTTGAATTTCATTTTATTTCATGTAAATTATTATATCATTTTAAAATAATTTTCATATTTAAATTCTATAAAATGAAAAATAAAATATCGTGTAATATATTTTACACAACTTAACGATTCTTTTAAATTTATTTTTACAAAATATTTAATATTGTTAAATTGTTTCGTATAGTTCACTGTGACAAAAAAACAGCTATTTTTTATAATAATATTAACTAAATTCTGGTAGGTTGGAAACATGCGTAATGGTAACGAAGTAAACATATTTATAAGTACGCGAAAGTAGCATGAATACTGTAGTTAAGTAAGATGACCCCAATTTATTGTTTATGATATGTGTATAGCGAACCCAGTAATGCGAATCTCATTTTAAAATATTACGATTGCTGGCAACGGACGCGATGCTACGGAGAAAAAATTTTATGTCACGAAAAGTAGACAAGTAAAATGAGTTCCAGCGAGAAAATTATTTAGTTCCCTGTCAAAATGTACCTATTTTCGTACACGTGTAACCGAACTCTTATGTAAGCCTCATGCATAGTGCATTGTGGCATAGACTTCTCGTTTTGGCTTGTTCGATGATGTAAACTTTTCTTTGTTAATCTAGACCTGTACTGGGTTAGACGATTACAGAAATAATGGCAGATGTTTAAATCTAGGGTCTTAAACAGTTTTCTTCTTAAAAAATGTAGATTATTATTAAAGTAGGTTAAAAGTAGGGTGCATGGTATGCCCAAATATACTTAGGGCTAATTTTTCAATAGTCAGATAAACAGACAGATAAGGTTAATTCGACAGATAGCGAAAAAATCTGT
>DWPV01000329.1:0-31679 GCA_018251915.1 Urbanus proteus proteus | reverse complement strand
AATGTAAGATGCCGCTTTAATTAAGTAAAACCCTATGTGGCAGTGACTACGTACAACCTATACAATATTTTTATGAAATTATAAAAAATACTTAAGATTCCACTAAGAATACAAGATTCATGTTGATGATTTTCTAAAGATGTAGATGATTTAATTAACCACGGACATAGCATGGATAAATGATTCCAAATAATAAAGTCCTATCTTAGGACTTACTTATTCGATATATTATATCTTAGTCTTCAGGTTTAGGCTTTTTTATATGATGAAAATAGCAAATGAGCATGCAGTTTATCTGATGATAACTGGCCACTGCCGCCCATGCACATCTGTAATCAACCCCAGATAAGATCACAATCCTACCTGAGGTCGGCTACATATGCGTTGCTACCCTGAGGATTAAGTTGGAACGCCTCGGATAAGTACGAATATGTCTCCCTTACCACACTCTTCTAAACAAATCACAGCAACGGTGAACACTGCTGTTATACCCATAGATATATTATCTTACTGACGTAGGGGCTTACCTGACTTCCAATTATAACTGAGGTTGATTACATACGTTTATGGAAGTCAAATACCACTCACCATCAGTGGATTCCATGTTCGTTTGCTACTTTTCTTTTGTATTTAATTATAAGAAATGAACACATTGTTTTTTTTTCCAGAAATAAGCGATAAATATCAAAAGAAATAGCAATATATTATAAGACCGAGGCACTTATTAAGCTATTTATCTTTATTTCGCAAAACTTATATTACGACTTATTATGTTTACTTTACGTAGCCTGTTTTTTGTGCAATTTAAAAAATATATAAAAAGATGCGTGTGCTTACTATACACTAATGAGGTTTCAGACATGTTTTGAACCATTCAGTAGCTTAAAATTGGTACTGTATGAAGTAAACTATTAGATTATTTTTTGAAATTTTCAAAGCGTCTACATCTAAATAGCTTACATGAGTTAAAAGCTTACCTTTAGGAAGTGTATACTGATCCTTCAGGACCCCGAAAATGTCTGGAGTGGAGTCATTCATCGCGTACATGGGAGTGCGTAACATTGTTTCTATGATCCTGCTTCTAACACCATCGTCGTATCTCTTCTCTCTTCTATTGCTGCAGAATGGTTCACATGATAATGGTACAGCGTATTCACTATCATCTATGGACACTGTCGCTTCATCACCATCGTCCACCACAAAAGCACTGTGCCGATTAAAAATAAAAAATAAAACCGTTAAAAATAATTTCATTTTTGGAAAAAGTTCGCGAGTTCCGAAATCGACTACCGCCCTATCTGACACACATTCAGCGAATAATGATACGGGATTTCGCATATCACTTATTTTGATAGAACCGGTATATTTAACTGTTTCGTTTATGAATAAAGACATAGAACTTGAACTTCACGGAGCGAGCCATGAAAGAATGAGACAACAGGAAATGGCACGTGCGCGAATTGAGACGACTGACGTTAAGTATGCTAAGTTGATCACAGGGTAGGATATCCTTTAATCAGCTTGGCGTAATTAACGTCAGCGCTTGCCAGTTATTGAGACACGCAATTTTTTTGCGGGTTGAAATTTCATTGTTGATAACAAAGAACCAATAAAAATGCAGGTTTCTTAGTGGTAAGAATACGATTAGGTACTGATATTGTGTTTGTTTGGCGACAGCGGTTTCCATCTCCTATGCCACTTCCTCTTCTTTATTTTTTCTGTGGACCGAACACACGGGGTAACTTGTGGGTTGCACGACTGTTAGAGTGCTTTGAACTCTTCTCTGAAACCGGCCATGTGTGAATCTGCGGCGGATTTTTGGCTGTGATTTTAAACATGTTTTTAATGCAACCTTAATTTACTGTTTAAAAATATTTCCACGTTATTAAACTACGTTAATGTTGTAATTATAAAATGTTAAAAACAGTAAGGACAAAAACAGCGCCTTCAAAACAGTCAGTTTAACCATCAGTTTTTATAATTGATATTTATTGTTTACTTTGTAGTGACCTTATCGTCTTATTCGGTAATTTTTTTTAAATATTTTTTTTGCTAAATGTAATGATATAATTATATGTTATTGTCGTAAAAGAACCGCCACCGCGCAAAACTGGCAAGAATGACTGATGGTAAGTGGCCGCTTCCGACCTTGGGTAGGTATCTATAATCAATCCCAGATGAATCCAGAATTTTACTTGAGGTTGTACACGGATGCGTTGTTAATATTCAAGTTTTCACTTCTGCCGGCACTGCCGGAATGAAACTCGTTGATTTTTTTCTTCCTTTTTATTTATAATCTGCCCTCATTGACTCTTCCTAATAATATGCTGGTAATACCACTTAAGATATTCGATATAAATACCTATATCGTCATATAGGTACCGGCGTAGTTAGAGTATTATACTTTTCAAGAACTTATAGTGTTAGCTTATTATTATCATTCGCCCAATCGCCATATCTTTTAAAGTGCTTCATTATTATAGAAGTAGGTACCTAATAGCTGTTCGCGTACTGATTTTGTGAGCGTGAATAACGTAATCTAGACCAGTGTTATGCGACCCTCTCCTCGTGGTCCGTGGACTTTCCTAGATATTTCTAGATCTGAGGGCACTGATTGATCATCGTGATCAATTTTGGATATTATCATAAAAGAATCGGACAGACTCGATATGCTACTATTGCTATTCCTATTAAATATAAATAGTAAATTCGAATAGTATAATGAATCATGTTATCGTTAACTCCGATGTTTAATCGTTAGCAAACTATTTGAATGTGTTATATGCTGTAATATTTCTACAGGCGTTTTGGATTTTAGAGGAATTAGTGATCTGATAAATGTAGTATAGGATTATACATATAAGTAATTTATTATGTACCTACCGACATTCTTATTTGTAGTGTAATTGTAATGTAATGTCTACGTAATGTCTTATTTGTAATGTAATGTCTGATTAAATTATGGATTTTTGCAAGCTTTTCTCGGGGTTTGTTTTAAAGGAATATATTAAATAAACTAAAATTCTTCACTTAACTAAAAGTTTTATTAAAACAATTAAATACATTTTATCTTTCATATCGTATGATATTCAATTTAAAACATGTTTATGATGTAATTTAACATGGTACCTATGTATATAGTTGCGAAAAATGCTCTAATTTGAGTGTTATTGAACTTCATAGTATAAAGGCCTGTTTGCCCTGACCTCCTGCGGTGTTATATTCCCTGCTGTATTGATAAAGGTCAATATGTTTTTGGTGAAGGCGGAATAGTGCATTTTTGTTATATTTTTAAAAATTGCTTGATGAAATTGCTTATTATTTTCTTGTGATAAACATAATTTTAATTAATTATAACACATATGGCTGTTTATCGTACAACAGATTGTAAAGAAAAGTACATAACAAGTACGTTCTAAATTCTATATTAACACTGAAATTATTATTTTGGACGTACAAAACGTTTAAATAGTCACGTATTCTATTGTAAAGCTCCTATACATAATTAAGTTTATGACCTATTTATCATAAAAAGAACGCATATTAAAATCAACATAGGTTCTGTTTATAATATGTATATTTTGATTTACACTTATAAATATTTATATGTACAAAGCAGTATCACATTTAATTATTGTATACCCCACGTATTTTTTATCAAATCTGCGGCTTTGTAACCAACAACAAAACCAGGTGCACTGGTGTGAGCTGAAATAGTCCGCGGGATGACACCGGTATCGGCAACTCTCAAGCGATTTATCCCATGAACGCGCAACTCCGGATCCACTACGGCTTTTGGATCACCTGTTGGCCCCATCCGACACGTCGCCACTTGATGGTGCAGAGTCGCTGTGAGAGTGCGCACCGCACATTCCCAATATTCATCTGAGTCCATAACTAGGGACTCGCAAGCTGGATATCTTGCTGGGTGTAACTTAGCTCCTAATCGCTGGAACGGTTCAGTCTTCACCAGCTCTTGCACGTGACGAATAGCAGCAACAAACGTCGCTACATCTTTTGGATCCGTTAAATAGTTGCCGTACATACGAGGATGACTAAAGGGATTTTTGTCCTTTAGTTCCAAATATCCCACTGATTTTGGATGTAGCAACATTGGAAACGTACTCCATGTATCAGTGTTATCGATGGCACCGAAGGCACCATCAAACACATTATCTTTTATTCTCATGCCCCTGCGTACTGATTTGCTGCCGCCTGGACCTCCATCGGAAACTATGGAACCACCAATGCTTATTAATTCCATGTCTGGAACAGGTTCAGGATCGTCCGATATTGGAGTTTTAATGTAACCTATTCCTTCTACGGCACCGGGTGATGATAATCCGCTTTCTCCGTTTTTGAACCAGTCTGTTATGGTGGTCAGTGATAACGCTTTGCTTTCTAGAAAACTTATATCTGTTCCATTTAATGTAAATATTAGTCCTGGGAAACATATGTGATCGTAGAGTGTTCGTCCAACAGGAAGATCTTGGATGACAGGTATTCCTTTTGATGTTAAATGATCTCTAGGTCCTACGCCTGACAACATAAGCAGTTGTGGTGAAGCTATTGGTCCAGCTGATAATATAACCTCCTTACGAACTCTGACTGTATGTAATAGTTTATTTCTCACAAATTCTACACCATATGCAGTTTTTGTGTTAGGATCTATTAGAACTTTTGTAGCTTTTGTTTGTGGTAATATATGTAAATTTCGTCTATTTTTATGTCTATGCAAAAATACCTTTGCAGCACTATGACGGCGGCCATTGTCGATTGTCACTTGTACTCTACCGAAACCCAATTCATCAGGCGAATTGTAATCTACCGTTGGATGTCCGAGTATTCTACCGGCTTCCAAAAACGTATCAATTAGTCTTGTTCTGTAATTCGAAACAAACAATTAATTATGGATTTATACAATGATAGTATGTTATTAAACTTTGTTTATTTATAAATACTCACTTTACTGGCACAAATTGTACTGGCATCTCACCATCTCGGCCCCTGTGAGAAGTTTTCTCATATCCTTCCAAATCGGATTTTTCTAATTGGACGTAATATTTCAATATATCATCAAAAGACCTGAAATGTAAGAAAATACGTGATCTGATGATACTCTTATTTAGGAAGTTACTTAAATGAGATATATAAAATATAAGGACACATTGGAACTAATTTTCTCGCAATTTTTTAATGTATCAACCAATTAAATTCTGGTACAGAAACTCACTTTAATTTCATAAACTATTGCTACCTATATATACATAGCCTATTCCTACCATGTCTATATACATAAACTATTCCTATCATCACCCGATTTTAAATTCAATGGCTTTTATATTTTGCATAATATTTATGATTTCTAAACATTATTTGTATCTACCTATTTGTACTTGTATGTGTCACGCAGTACATGCATGTGTGAGTGCAAGATTTGGTTGTTAGAAGGTCTTTACTTATACGGTAGGTCATAAGTTTTGGACACTTGTGATTAGAATCTTAATGATTATAAAGTACGTGATCAGCAGAATTAAATATTATCGACAAGGATTTCGTATTTATGAATTTTTTGCGATACGTCTCATTTGTCTAAAATACGTAAAATAAAAAAAAAAACATATCAAGACTTTGGCGGTCAACACACAGTTATCAGGAACGAGAAAATTTGCAATAAATTAATAAAATTATTAAGTGTTGTGTCTTTAAGTGTTTTTCGATGTGCAACGAAAAAAGTAATTCGAATTCGCAATAACAATACTTATAAATCCGTCCATAAGATGACACAGTCCATTTCTTAATAGAAGTTTCGTTTCGTCCTACAATACAAAAGCATGTTCTTAAGTAAATAAAGCTGTTGCAGATGTTAGAATTCTCGATACTTCGACTATCGGGTCATCACCGTCTGATACGTAATCTGCATTTCAAGCAATTCAGCAAGGATCATTTACTGCTAAAAAGATAAACGACTCCTTTTTACAGATATTTCTTGTATTTTATGCCTTCGGGTCACTGTTTTTACTGTTTTGTGCTTCGCGTGGTGGTAGGGTATAAGTATAGATGGAATTATTATTAAATTTTATAAAAGTGTGGCGAATTCCTACTACTCGTCAAGAGATTGCACCACGAATATTCTGAATCACACTATCGAAGATTTCTCAATACCGAACTGAGACTGTCGGAGCACGGCCGCTCCCCAGGCATGATCACCTAGCCTGGAAGGAGATCTCCCATTGCTAAAGTGGTGACCCCGACGAGATTACGCGTAATTACGCAACGCATTAACGTATGTAAAAATAACAACGACAGGGCCTTTACTTTTTCTGTTAATCTCAAACAATCTGTGGTTACCATTCCTTAAACATCTGGAATTCGTGAATATCTTACCATCCATAGTTGCCATCAGCAGCAATGCGGTTCCAATCTTCAGGTCTACCGCGGGTGTAGATCATATAATTGATCACAGTTGTGCCTCCTACCGCATTACCTCTAGGCCAGAAACACCTTCCGTTTTCCATACCTGGAAAGTACAAAATAGTTTTGTGTTGAAACATAAGGTTTAAACTATCTGTATGTTTGTCTTGTCTCGTTGAAATAACATTCTTTCACTTATCTGATACTTTATTGAATATACTATAATTATTATTCGGACTTTAAGATTTTAATATTTTTCCTTCGAAATGTTATTTATTTAATCAACATAAAAGTAAGTAATTAACTATTTACTGGTAATGCGATACTTACTATTAGTTTTTTGTTAATAATCTATCGTATATTGAACATTATGATAATATTTCATTATCTATTTACCTATTTTGTTAATTATAAGTATGTTAGTTGTCATTTTTACTAAATTTAATTAGGTAGTCTTGTAGCTTTTCCTCTTATCTCCAATTAACACAACACAACTAACAAACACGGCACCTACAGGAATAGGCGATGTCGCCTCAGGAGAAACTTAAAGCGGTCTACAAAAACGGTTATTAAAGGACGAACTCAAACAATTAACTAAATTGCGATAGGTAACTACCTAAACAAACTCCCGGTTGAGGTTCCATGTAGTACTGCCACGTGTAGTCCGTGGCCTGGAAGAAAGGTGCCAGCGCTGGTATGTCGGTGATCAGCATCTCTGGCTTGCCGGCCTCGATGAGCAGCACCGTGGTGTTCCTGTTCTTCGACAGACGGGAAGCGAGGACGCTCCCAGCTGAACCCGATCCAATTATCACGAAGTCGTACTCTGGTAAAGGCGTCGTGAGGCCTGGAAGTAGGTATAAATAGATTTTTGTTGATATTTTTGTGGAAGTTATGAGCGATGTTCAATTAGTACATAGGTATATTTATTTCAGTTGCCATTTAGTTCGATAGTATTGTTAGGGTCAAATATAGCAACTGAATTTTAATCCAATGGAACCCTCATTTTCATGTGTTTGTATACTATTTGTTGAAGTTATTTATGTACGTTTAAGATTTCCGATGTAACATGTACGATTGGAGGTTTTAATAAAAAAGATAGAAAAAGCAGCGACTCTGTTACAACAAAGGTGTTATACTTTGTATCAGGTAGTTTGTCTGCCTACCGCTAGGTTTCTTACAATTTATTATTTATATGTATAGGAATAGGAAGTCTAACGTTATGTTGGTTAAGTATTATACCTAAAATAAATACGCATATGTTTTTAAATTACTTAGTAATCAGGATATAATTTTAGCAATAATTTAGTTCATTTAAATTTCATACGCATAACTCATTTGTCAAGAAACTAGACTTGAATTTTTTTTTATCTCCTATCATGGTCAAGAATGCGTTTTTGATTGACATTGTTTATTGCTATTATTATTTATTCATGTCTACTTTTAATTTTGATAATGATTCGAGGCGTAATAATATCTGCCTACTGCACATTCTAATTATTATATTTCCGGACTTTGCTAATAAATAATAATAGTAGTAATAGTTCATGGTCCCAGCCTAATAACGCCATTTTGTTTGAAAGGTGTGCTAATTCCATTTTATATGATTAAAGTAGCAAACAAAAATAAAGTCCACCTGATGCACAGGCGGAGCGATGCGTGGGCGAAGCGGGCGACCCGCCGCTACCTCGAGGTCAGGACGGCTTCGCACCAGGGAGGGTTTCGTGTTTAGGGTTCCATGCTCAAAGGGTAAAAATGGAACCCTATTACTAAGCCTCCGCTAAACTGTCCGTCTGTCCGTCGGTCCGTCTGTCCGTCTGTCACAGCGCTCTATCTCATAAACCGTAATAACTTAAGACTTGAAACTTTTACAAGATTAGTTTCTTTTGAAAGTTAAATATTTAATAAGCTCAATTTCATAAATATATTTTTTCGCCGTCAAATCTGGCGGCGTATGGGCAAACGGCCTAGCAAAATATATCTTGCCCACAAACATTTTGGTTTCGCGCCGATACTGACCTGATGATAAGTGGTAACTGACGCCCATGGACATTTGCAACCAACTACGTATAGAATAGGGGCTCCATCTGAAAACCCACAATTACTAATGCATTGACACTCTCGTGAAATAAGACGGTCGCCTCTATTTAAGTCAATTGACATCCACGCCTAATCGAAATGCAAGAGTTTCTACGGAAATCATTTAAGTTCTATGATTCTGACGGAATGATCTAATCCTAACAGTATTGAGAGTGGTTGAAAGAAGAACTTTAACGGTATTATTCAATACGTTTGTTTACGTGTTTAGAGACACCGTGCCGTCACTAACAATGTGAGGACCTCAGATATATTGAGGACGAATATGTTTGGGATCCGGTCGACCCGGTCTTTAATTGCCCGAGATTCTGGGCCACTGACCTGTGGGATGGGAATATTGGCAATGTCATGCGCGTCAACCGTTGTGGGCCATTATGGGTATGATCACAACCTTGATTTAAATTTAAGGAGATTTTTAGGCATGTAAAAGATTTTTTTTGGCCACCTGGTATGTGGTCACTACCACCCACCTGTAATCTACCCCACAAAGGATCACAGTCCTACGTGAGGTCTGTCACAGATATGTTGCTACCCCTGAGCACTAAATTGGAACACCTCGAATAAGTCTCCAAAGCTTTTTGGGGTATTATTTTTTTAATATATGATTTACATTTATTCATCTAACGATAAGGCAATCAGGCTACTTGATGGAAAGAAGTCAACATTTGCAATAACAGAGGAGTCCAATGCAACGTCGACTTTGAAGGAGAGCTCTTTTTGTGAACAGCCCAACGTCATAGCGCCGGGAATACCTCGGGTATGTTTAGAGCGAGTGGTGGTTTTTTGTCGTCAAACTTTTCGATCAATTTTTTCGATACATAACCTTTTTTAAGGGATAGGTTGTCTGAGAAATTTTAATGAACGGAAGTGATGTATTCGCACTTATTTGTCCTTAAGTTAATTTTTGGTTTGATTCACGTCTACTGGTATTATGTTTATTGATTCTACGAATTGGGTGGAGGTCGTGCATAATTTAAAGAAATGTTTCCCAAAAAAATACCTACGTACATAAATTAAGTTCTATTCATAAGTACCACTTCGAAGATTCCGTGCGTGATTCCGGATTACTGTTTTTTTATAAAAAGTAGCAGTAAATAAACGAGCTTGCAGTCCTGATAGTAAGTGTACCCTATATCCCATGGACGTCTGTATTCAACTCCCTACTAGGGTCCTGGGTTTAGCCACAAGTGCGTTGCTGCCCCTGAAGGGTAATTTACAACCCTTTAGATAAGTATGGCTCCCTTAACACACCGTTTAAACCAAACATCATTTGTGAAATGAGGGGAAAAATAAATGGTGGTGTTTCCGGAGAAGAATTACGAAGAATTAAGAATTCGATGCCACTTTCAAAACACTATAGCAGACGTTTTTGTGTTTACCAAAACATAAATGTTATTTGTAATATTCTACCTAGTGTTGTGTTTGTGATACGTGTGAATATACATTTAATGAGCAATATATTTTAAACGTCCTGTAAACAACAGGGTCACATAAACACGAAATACGAATGTTAACTACTTACAAAAAATAAAATCTTTTTACCTCTTTCATAAAGTAATTGTCTTCAATTTATAAAGATTTATTAATACTTACTCAGCAGTGGTTTCTTTTATTAATATGGAATTTATTTTTGTGTAAATATATTATAAGGTCCCGAGTTTAAATAAGAAACTAATTTTAAATTGACATTGTATGTGTTATTATTGTAATTACGTAAGATTTTTTTAAGTCTGTCATGTAAAAGATGTGTAAATGATATTTTTATTATCTGTCTTGGTTGTTTAAAAGTGCTTATGATGTTACTTACCACCAGGAAGCGGGTATCTATCTCTGAGGAAGTCGAAAAAATCTCTCGTGCTGTAGTCTCCCTGTTGGTAGTAGAGCGAGGAAGTTTGCAGAATCATGTTAACCATAGGGTTCTGATAGGACCACAGCAACTTTCCGTTCCTGCTACCATCTTCAGTTTCATCGTCAATTTGAACTATTCCGTCGTCTTCGTCATTGGAACTCGCACCGTAGATAATGAGCAATATTATAAACGTTATCCTAACGTTACGCATTGTATAGCCCGGTCACAACTCTAAGGGACTGCCTACCTCTGCGGCGGCTTGTCGCGGTATGATACGCGTTTGTTGTAGTGCCTTCAGCTACAACCTTCGTTGAGAGTTTAAGCCTCCCATCCACTATACATTATGCTGGATTTTGATTTAGCAAGTGTTCGATGAAATATGATTGGTAGTTTTAATTACCTAAGTTTTTTTTATTTTTTATAATAATTTGACGGGTCGGTTACCATACCGGTCTGACGCGCAATGTGTCCCGGGTTTGATTCGGGGCTAGACAGACATGTAAATGATGAATTTAAACTGTTCTGGGTCTGGGGGTTTGTGTATTAGTGTATCCATGGTACCCACTGTGGGGCTATGAGTGTAGAAAGCGTTTAAGTTTTTTTAAGTTTTTAACAATGAAGTATAAATAAGCATACAGTCCTCCTAAGTCGTCACTGCCGCCAATGTACTTTTAACAGAAGTTTTATCTGAGAGCAATCGCTGATGCATTGCTTCTAAAGGTCTACAGTTCTCAGTGACGAAGATAAAAATGAACAGCCGAAATATTTTGCATGTTGGATAGTGTACTCTGTCTTTATGGAGTCGGCCATTCACTTGATCCTTTAAAACTTTGGGAAGAAATAACGGCATATTTATGTTATCTGTACATTATCTTTTTGTACAGGTATAAAGGAACAGGTTGTTTTGTTAAACAACCTGTAACAATAAACGGAATGAGACGCCGATGATCTGCGTTTGTATGTCAAAAATTCGACAACACTAATGAGAAGCATAAATCATAGAGTTATTATTAGCGTTATAGAGTTATCAATAGCTTAGCCACCTTCCACATCTCTGGGGAAAAGCATCTGCAGAGTAGTGAGATCATACGTCTTACGTATTTTGAATTAAGATAAGGATAATTGTTGCTACTACTGTATATACTTTTCCTTAACCTAATACTCAGCAGACTATAGAATAGTTTGAATCAGTACCAAGAATGTTAGATAAATAAATATGGAAGCAAGGCACCAAGTTTAAGTTAAGGTGTCAAGTTTAGACCTTGGCTAAAATGTAATCCGAAACTAATCAAACAGGCGATTTTGGTATTAGGTAGCGCACGATTAAAAAGAAAAACAATCGATTCCCGCCTAGGAATATCTAATGATGCAGTTATAGTTTTTATCAAAATCGGCCTCGTAAGTCCTTTCAGCATTTTTGCTAATCTTTATAGTTTCGAATTTCTCTATCCCCGAACACTTAAAAATTCACCCGGTGTATGCGTTATGCACTTATTCCGAGTATGCAGCATGTAAATTGTTGTTTACCGGTTTTCCAAATTAGGTGTTTAATTATTATAGCAATGTAGTTTACGTTTTTTCCAGTTTACACTCGTCTCTGACCCTCAGTAGTGGTTTAATAACTTTAACTGGGTTGAAAAGTGGTATTTCATCAATATAACGTTCCTCCCAACCTCTTACGTTATTGATATTTACTCTCTCTTAAAGCCTTATTAACTAAAGATGGTAAATCCTAGAAATTTGACCCCGTAGCATCGCTACACCTGTTTTTCAAAAGCGTTCCAACTTAATCCTCGGGTACTCCCGAGGATTAAGTTGAAGACGCATTGTGGTCGAGTTCAGGCAGGATTCTTATCTTATCTGGAGTTGATTACGGACGGACAGTACGCTCGTTTACTACTTCAAAAAATTGTAAGCAGATCATATATAAGTTCTCTATGTAGGTATATTTTATCTTATTCTTGTGGTTCCGGGACCATAATTGGGTTACGGTATCATCTTCCTGTCGTAATAGGCGACTAAAAGGGGGCGTCCGGGGTTGGGGGCGGCTAGATTGGGAGCTCTAACCGTTCATCCACCGACCCTGGGAAGGACAGCGGCACGTGTGGTCGCATACGATCGTGCATGTCAGCGCGATGCCAACATCACACACACATCACACTTATATTGTTGTACTTTTACACTTTTACTTATAATTCGAGGAGAGCAACAGCTTATAACACTGATAAATGTGAATGAATGCGCTTCGATAACGCGCACACTTAAATACTGAATCACAAACAACCTAACTACCCACAGACAACTGCTTTTTGACATTAGTCGCAAAAGCTACCAATAAAATAATTTTACATTAAAATATTCTATAAAATACGATAATAAACATTTTAATATTATTAACCTTTATATATTTTATTTCATACAACATTACTGTATTATAATTGCTACCGGAAATTTGTAATAATTTAATCTACCGTCTTTCAGCATAATTGATTATTGTTTGGTTTTTACCTATTTCTAATAAATATAAATGGCTTGCCGCCCATATGCACGTAACAGTGCGGCAAGAGCAGCGCTCGCGCGAGTTGAGCCCGATTTGGCAATGTGTTCTGAGGACACCGTCTGGCGTTTCTTGAGGAGTCTCTTCACAGCGCCAAGGAAGGCCACCCCCCGGGTTTAATGCGGTAAAAACCCCACATAAACCGGTGTCGCTTCCGAGACGCCGGGTACCGTTTGAAGGATTCCCCCTCGTCAACTAAAAAAAAAAGGTATATTTAATCTTCAGCCGGACTTCCTTCCCGGCTGGGCAAAGTAGGATTGTCTACATTTTTCATTTTTATATTATGCATAGGAGATTTTGTAAACACGGTCAATGTCTTTGGTAACGTGTTAATTGCATTGTTTAATATGGCCCTCGACTGCTTTAATTTGATTGCACGCTAAGTGTTTCTTGTATTATAACCAGATCGCGCCAGAAAGAGCGTAATGAAATGTATTGAAACAGATTAAAAAAATTCCTACTATGACATTTTACAAGTCAAATAACCTGAAATATAAATTTGTCGCTCTACTCCAGAAGCACCAACGCCACAAGTTTCTGCTTAATAGAAGCAGAGTTAAGCGCTGTTGTACCCTGGTCTGAAGGGCGTGGTAAGGGAGACATACTTATAAGAGTACTTCAGCCTGGACTATGTAGTCAGGGATAGGAGTGTAATTGTCCATGGGTGACAGCACTCGCTATATATCAGTTGTATTGTGCACTCTTTTGTCACTTTTTTGTTAAAAAAAACCGATACCTACCTGTAGGACCTTAGGTAAATTAAACAGTAAATTATGGGCCAATCAAGTATTTTATTCGCCTATATTTATCATAGGAAATACCTACCAGTTTTTCGGGATGGTCGGCAAACCTCACTCGTCATCGGAAACTTAGGTTCAGCTTTTTGAGTTTATTTTACGAACTGTAAGGACCATGTGTCTAAGAACTACGTGAATTTTGTAAAAAGTAATAATATCATGCAAAACTTTTTATGACATTTTTTCCTTTAATACATTAAAGATCATTTTTTTATTTAATACTAGCTGAACCCCGCGGTTTCACCCGCGTTTAAAAAGTAAAGAAGAATACATATTCAAACATAAATGTCATCCCGCTGTCCCGCTACGGCGCGCGCATGCGCGTGGAGCCCGCGCTTATGGACTTTTCAAAAATTAAAGTAGCCTATGTTACGCCTTAGACTATCAGCTATCTTCTAGTGAAAGTCCCGTCAAATCGGTTCAGCCGTTTAGAAGATTAGCTCAGCCAAACAGATAGACAGACAGACAATTTTTTTTTTAATTACAATTTCGTTATAGGTATCGAATGTACTTTCATATGCATTGAGTAAAAAAAAATCACAAACTGACACTCCAATTTTATTTATTTGTATAGATGTGAACATAAATCGTAAGTAATTCGTCCTTCGTTTAACCTAGCAACCTGACCACACGACCTGCTTATTACCTACCGAGGTTACCTACCTACATGATTTATGGGACACCCCGTACCTATATAAACAGTCGGGTTAGTTAACCTAAGAAGCCTGCACGGAGTTTTAAGATAATTCTTGGATTTGTTTAAAGGTTAAATCTTTAAAAATCACAAATATTAAATGGAGTCATGCCTACATGACGAAAAAAGACGTCATAATTTAAATTTTACATCCGATTCAGTTGTGAGATCTTTTCAATTTGTGACAATGGTGAGCAACTTGTTTTGATTACTAGTGACTTGTAAAAATAATAGAAAACTAATTTATTCCAGCGGTATTACCCGCGTTAATGTTTCAATGCAAATCAGCATGATCTGACACGGCAATATTTGAAATTCATTGATATCACATGAGCGCCATCTGTCGGAAATTGGCCGCATCAACTCAGAAATCTTCGTGAGCTCATGCGCAACAGCTTTGCTAGAGATTATACTGACAATGCCAATGGCACATGATATGATGTTAGACATACAAACAAACATTCATTTTTATATATTAAGATTATATTAATTAATTGTTAACACAATGTAATAACTGATCCTGACTCAAAGTTCACGGGTTCAACTAGTGATTCATGATGCGATCTTTGTTTAGAGAGATTTTAACATTTTTTTATTTTTAAAGCATTTTATTTATTGTTATTTTATTTATTGTTAAACCAGAACCGTTGATTTTATCTTTCCAGGAAGGTACTATAATGCGCTGTACTTTATTGTAGTCCTTAATTATGCCTACTTGCCTTACTAAAATACTAAAATACTTTTTAATATATATTCAGAGTTTAGTC
The DNA here is from genome assembly GCA_018251915.1 of Urbanus proteus proteus. NCBI lineage: Eukaryota > Metazoa > Arthropoda > Insecta > Lepidoptera > Hesperiidae > Urbanus > Urbanus proteus. The sequence goes on along the minus strand of DWPV01000329.1, from coordinate 16,507 downwards.
GTTCCTTGCTTCCGTTTTTAAACTAATGGTGTCTTTGAACTTTTTGAAGCAGCTTTTTGGTCAGTCTTTAGCTATCTAGATTTACGTGCAAGACTAATAAAAGGTGTACCTAATATGCATCAGCAAAAGGCATTTATGTTGTGTTTTGGAGAACTCTTTCGTGCTTACTAATTGATTGTGAGGAAAGTCCATTTGTTAAAAGGGTGCCCGCTAAGATATCAGAGTTAATGTAACCATTTAATACTAGATGGCGCGCAAATTATTCAACGCACGGCCCATAACTTTTATCGAACGAATTTACGTACGAGTTGTTTCATTACTTTTAGTTAAACAACTTAATTATTATTTGTTTTTGGTTTAATATTTTTTTACACCGAAGATAACATTATAATCATCATGGTTATCAAGCACTTCGAAAATTGGGGACTTTATTATATCAAATTAGTGGATTTAAAATACAAAATAACACTAACATTTAAGTACGAACATCTAAAATGTGCTTTAATATTTTAAAACTTCAGAAGCCCTTAGTATGTATATCCGGGAATATATGGGTAGAATTTCCTTAAGTAATTTACCTAAAAGACCCGTCAAAGACGTGATGCAATGCAATCCAGTTAAGCCACTCCCACGAGCTGCGCGGGCGCATTCCACCGCGTGACCACAACCTCCTATTTTGTCCTGCACGTTGCGATTGCAAAAAAATATTACTTTATGCTCGTTTATAAGATATATAATCTTCTAAACAAGCTTATTCATCTGATGGTAAGTTGCCATTGAAGCCTAGGTTGTGTGTAAAGTAGATCACAGATGCGTTATCTCGGTTGTAGGTTAGTCTACATTTTAGGATACAAGATATAATAGTATGTAGGTAATAACATCTTTTAAACATAGTTAAACATATTTATAAAATCTTATTTATTACCCGTCTTATTTAAATACGATTAGCGTACTTACCTCAAGTATCAGCTTTAAGTATCAGTTTTTAAAGCCAAAATTAAGGTAGCTACTAATATTAATTAATGCTAATTTTGATTTGCCGATATGCTACAAGATTCAGACATTTCACAACAAAATTTAAATAAATGCTATAAGATACAATTTTATTAACTACCTAGTTTCTTACAGGTGTATTAAAGTTTTAACGATTAGAATCTTCTTTAGACTGATATCCAGGCGCCGACTTCCATAAAAATAAAGATTAGGCTACAAACGTATGTACTTTTTAGTCATTAAACGTGAATGTGAAATCATAAATAAAATATCAATATATTAGCGAATTGGTCAGTCTTTATTGCGTTCCATTTCCTTAAATATTTTCAAAGCTTTGAATAATCCCTTAATCCTTCCTAATAATAATACATATAACATTATAAACAACATCATGTTATGTATCTCTTATTATTTACCAATTATAAAGCTTCATACTAAACATTTCATTTTTATCTTTCTATGATGATATCTCAATGTTGACTCGGCGGCATCAAGATTTGTGTACAAGAAAATTACGTAGGTACATGTTAATTATGTGTATCATAAGTCCCCCCATGTGGCCTTTATCATATCTGCTGCTTTTTCACCGATCATAATAGCCGGTGCGTTTGTGTGAGCAGATATACTATAAGGAATGATGCTAGAATCTACAACGCGCAACCGATTTACTCCGTACACCCTTAGCTCTGGGTCTACGACGGCGAATGTGTCGTTAGCTGGTCCCATACGGCATGTTGAAACTTGGTGGTGTAACGTGGCTGTAAGTGTTCTCACTGCACATTCCCAGTATGCATCTGAATCAAACGGCATATTACAAGTTGGATATCTGGCCGGATGAATACGAGCTCCTAAGCGTTGAAACGGTTCAGTTCTTGTCAATGCCTGGATAAAACGAATTGATGCTACAAACGTAGCCGTATCTAGTGGATCCGTCAAGTAGTTTCCATACATACGTGGATGACTAAAAGGATTAGTGTCTTTCAATTCCAAGTAACCAACTGATCTTGGATGCAACAACATCGGGAAAGCACTCCAAGTTTCCGTATTATCTATAGCGCCATACGCCCTATCAAAAACATCCTCTGAAATCATCATACCTCTTCTTACAGCTTTGCTTCCATCATTTCCTCCGTCGGACACTAGGGACCCACCAATACTGATTAATTCAATATCTGGCCGTTTTTCAAATGTGCTAGCAAGTGGGGTTTTAATATATCCAATGGCATCTACGGCGCCTGGAGTTGATGCCGGAGTGTCGCTATATTGCACATATTGTAAAACATTCCTTAAAGTTGTTAGCTTACTTTCAATTAAACTTAATCCCGTCGAGTTTATAGTAAATATTAAGCCGGGGAATGTAATATGGTCGTATAGTGTTTTACCTACTGGTAAATCCTGTACGAGAGGTATCTTATGCTTTGCGAGGTGTTTCGCTGGTCCTATGCCAGATAACATAAGTAATTGTGGTGATGCAATTGGTCCAGCAGAGAGTATAACTTCTCTTCGAGCTCTGACTTCCTTTCTGACACGATTTCGTATATACTGAACTCCGTAAGCAGTCTTTGTCCCGCTCTCTATAAGAATTTTTGTGACCCGTGTCATCGGTAAAATGTGTAGATTTGATCTTCTTTTGACACCGTGCAAGAATGCTTTAGCTGCGCTTAGTCTTCTGCCGCCTAGGGTAGTTGTTTGAACATATCCAAATTTTAAACCTTCCGGTGAATTATAATCGCCAGAGGGATATCCAAAAATTCTTCCAGCTTCCAAAAAAGCGTCAGCTAGAGGTGTCCTGAAATGTAATTTATAATATTTCATTAATACATTTATTTTAATTAAAGTAGGTTGCAAAATTAGGGGTAAATAAACACAACTTAAATATTTAGTAAACTCATAAAATTAGAGCTTATCAGTTACAAAAGAGGTATCTAAAGGAAATTAAAAATAATGATCCGATATCGAAATGAATAACTTACAAGGGCAGAAGTCATAATTAGTAATAGTATAAAGTGTATCTATTTATAAAAAATCAATGCCAATAAAAAGTAACTACATACCAGTTTAAGTATGCCTATAATTTATTTTGAGGTCAATACCTCGGCCAACCAATAAATCATTAATGGACTGTCAATATTTCAATAAATATTTAATGATCTTGTATTTTATAAAAAGGTTGTAGAACTCAATGTGGTTCGACTTCAGTTCAGCGCTGCTGTGTTCTGGTCTGAAGGGTGTGGTAAGGGCGACATGCTTATCCGAAGCATTTCAGCTCAGTCCTCAGGGGTAGCAACGCATCTGTGGTAAACATTAGGTATGACTTTGATCTTGTCTGGGGTTGATCTTTGATCATGGCAGTGGTCACTTACCATCAGGTGGACTGCATGCTCGTTTGCTACTTCGAATCTATAAAAAAGTAGTCAAAATATACTTGCCTCGTAGGACCAAACTCAACGTTTAACTCCCCTGTTCGTCCATGATATTGTAGCTCAAATCCTTTAGTAGTCGAGCTTTCAGATTTCATGTAGTATTTCAGGACATCATTGTAAGACCTGTAATTTTGAAGGACATTATTGTAAGAACAATTTTTTACACTTTACTATGTAAGATGATAAGTTAATGATTGTTCATTAAGAGTTATTTATCAAGTTTGAAAACTTACATGTCAGTTTATTTCGAAACTGTTAACGCTATTTGATTACGTCAGTTAATCGACTGACCTGAAAACGCTAAAATATGTTTTTTAGCAGTCAAAAATACTCTTAAATATAGAGATGATGTGTTATTATTCTATTTGTTCATATTTCACCACACTTATCAGATTTATACCAGGGCTAGTGAACAACTTACGTCGATTGGTTTACAGGCTTTATAGGCCTTTTATGAAGTTTAACGAATAGTCAGTAATAACAATCCGGATCGACGGCTCTGCGGACTACTCTTACACCATTTTTTAGGCTATGAGCTCTTATTGCACTGATCAAATGCGATTTGGTTGACTTCAAGAAAGATTATGAACACGCCTTTTTTAATGTTTTTTATGAACTCTCGGCCGTGTTTACTTACAATTATAGCTTCCGTTATAACAAGTCATGCTTGATTTTTATATTTAGCTAATTGAATATGATCGTTTGGTGTTTTTACTTACCATCCGTAGTTGCCATCTGCCGCTATTCTATTCCAGTCTTCAGGATGTCCGCGAGTGTAGATCATGTAGTTGATAACACTGGTTCCACCAACTGCCCTGCCTCTTGGCCAAAAACATCTTTGGTTTATCATACCTGTAGTGAAATCCAAAATATTTTATGTTTAAGTGAGAATCAGAATTTATATGTGTTTGTTATTACGGGATTTTCAAATCTAGAAGATATCATCTCCGACTTTACAACTAAAAGAAATTTGAAAAAAATGTTTGGAATACCTAATTCGGAAGAGAAATTACATGCAATAACATAATGTCGCTGAACTGATCAGATGGATCTGATCACTTGTCCTAGGAAGGCCTTAAACAGATGAAATGAACTTGTAAGTTTCATAAAAAAAGAAAGCTTATTGAAGTGAAACTACATTAGGCGCCCCGTGAGAGTAAAGAGTATTGGTGTAATATTTTTTCAAATGAAATTGTTACTTTGGTCCGTTAAGTTAATATCAAGATATTTTCTTTGGAGATTGATAATAATAGTCCTACCCTTACATCGCCGCAGTAGGATAATACATCTATGGTCATACCTAAACAAACGCCTCGTTGTGGTTCCATATAGTAAGGCCAAGCATATTCAGTCCTTTGGAAGAAAGGTGCTATAGCCGGAACATCTGTTGTCAACATTTCTGGTCTTCCAGCTTCTATAACTAAAACCCTAACGTTGGGATCCTCTGTCAAACGTGATCCTAGAACACATCCAGCTGAGCCTGCTCCTATGATAATGTAGTCGTATTCTGAATATGGTTCTTTGAGGCCTGTAATGTGAAAGGAAGGAATAAAATATAATTCATATGCTTAAAAATTTAATTCGCTTTAGAGAGATAGCTTTAGGGTTGATCCTATGTATGTCTTCAGAACTAATTTCAACTTTGTTTGAGAGTTTTCTAAAAATATTAAAAATGTATGTAAAGTCTACCAACTCGAAGTCACTCAGTGTGATAAGCTGTGGTATAATCTCTTCTTGTTCTAAGTGGGGTATGTGGCGAGCAGTGGAAAATAATTACTCCATGACAATGCAAACAATGAGGCAGTAAATTATTGTAAGATGGTGCATATTACCATTGGGTAGAGGGTAGCTGTCCCTTAGTATATCGAATAGATCCGTTGGTACATCAGGAATATAATTGATTCCTATTGACTTTCTTAGCATATCTAATATCGGAGTTTGCAGTAATGATTTAGTACTTCTTCCTTGTCGTAGGTCATTTAAAAGTGTCATACTTCCAGTAAAAATAGATTGAAGTAATATGGAGGTCATCCATAATGATATAGTTGAGAACTTCATTCTATGTGATATGCAGATATCCACGATTTTATTTCACTTATATTAAACTGAAAATGAAAAGGTAGAAACTTAATTAAAGTTACTAAGAATTATACCGCGCATTTACAGTCGAATATACCAAAATACACTACATGACTGCAACAATGTCTTCCAGGCAACGTTTGGATAAGGAAGGAGGAAAGTTGATAATGACTGAGTGTGAAGTTACGGGAGGAATTGGCTATGTAGGATAAGATATTTGTAGGATACATTGTTAAATAACACTATGTTACGCATTACGTATAAATAAATACCGATTGAATAATAATATTCTTTCATCCGATCACTTATCCGGCTGCCTGTTTTTGCCACTCAGAATCCAATATATTCCCGCTGTTTCCTTTTTTTATTGCGTGAAAATGGGTAAGTACAGATGATCGATGGTATTACAAAAGGTCCGCCAAATTCTACCTGTCAAGGCATGCAGTTTATAGGTACTTAGTATTACATTTTCAATATTACAGTTATCAAATAAATCAGTCACAATTACTTTAACATAATCATTCATTAATTTCCTTAAAATTACCAGTTACAATATAAAATGTCAATATCTTTACCTATATAATGTCAATACAATTCAATTAAATTATTTAATGTCATATATTGTTAGATTTACTATCAGTTAATGTATAGAATTGGGGCAGCGTTATTTTTAAATTCATGCAAAGTAGTCGTTAAATCCTTGACAGTGAATAATTTAAAAGGCGTTTGCCACGTTCCATACTCATTAATTAAAAGTGACATGATAATTAAATTAACGTTGCTTTAATTTTTTGTTGATATTTGTAGAAGAATCTTCATTAACCAATTATTTTAAGTCCTTTTTATAGATCGTTGACTTTTACGAACCGTTACATACCTCCGCGAAATTTATGGCGAGTTTCCGGTATTTTAATGTTTATGTGGACGATACCATTACTACATACAGAAACTACATAGTATAAAACAAAGTTGCTTTCCTCTGTCCGGCTGTTTAATATTAAATGAAATCCTTTCATTTAAAATTAAATTTAGAGTTCACAAAAAATAATTGGTCCGCCATTTTGGGGTGACCGCAATATATGATTTACGTATGTAAAACGTGTGACATGCAAAAATTCAGCAGTTCAATCGGTTAATGATAACTGGTGTGAAATTCAGTGGATGGATTATCTGTGGACTAAACACAGATAATCACAAATTAGGAAATTTAAATAAAAACTTAACTGAACAAATTATTATAAAAACAAAAGACTGTTTCAGAATAGTTCACTGAATTGAAAAAATATGATTTAAAGTTACTCATTAATCAAAATACATTGTACATAATTATTATCCCAGATAACATCTCATGATATATATACTCGTATTTTATGAATAATTTGAACTTTTCAAAATATAGGTACCTGCGACTATAGCAATTAATTAGTGTTGACATACGATGTCATAATTTAATTGTTTATTATATGATCTCAGTTAAAATTAACTGTATATTCGATTTCAGAAATGAAATATATTCGAGGTATGCGCTCAAATCTTTGAACATTTCAAAAGAGCAATTAAATTTAAAATTCAAAGTCGCGGACATTAACTAAAGTTATTACATATTACTTACTTATATAATCTTAAAGATAATACATTTCTTAACTTTTGCTAATAGATTTTTAAGCCTCGAGCGGTTCTCTGCTTAGAATATCATTAATTGCCTCATGATAAAAATTGACTATTAAGTTCCTAATGTAGATTTCACACCATTCACTTTCGTAGTTAGTCAGATATGTAATATCAAAGTTTCAAAACTGTTATTATATACGTTACGCCTTGATCGCAAGTCAGATATGATGAAAGGTGGTAAACCCTCATGGTTGGACTGCGGGGCACTACCGACACTTCTAACAAATTAAGGCAAAGCTCTGACTGTGTTCTGACTTAAAGATTGATTGTGACTAAGTTGCCACTTAGTCCCTAGCCTGGAGACCCCAGGGATGGCATCGCATGTGTGGCACTTTAGTTAAGAGTCTAATATTATTTGAGGTTGATTGCAGATGTCCATGGGTGGAAGTGGCCACATATGTAGATATCATCAGGTATATCATCAGGATAGCAAGCCCTCGTAATATAAAAATATTGCAAATCCCAAAAAAATAGAATACGTTATTTGTCTTTAAGTACTGGGTCTATGTCTAATGTGATATTTATTTACGCAGAGCTTAGTAGTATCTATATAATAATGGGTGCGTCTCTCAGTGGTCGTGTAACTTCTAAAGGACTTGACCAATTGAGGTTAAATTCACACGATATATTTATTTTGTCGCGAAGATGGCTAATGGCTAGGTGCCTAAAAGTTCGTGACTAAAATGACTAACATAATAACTATTTTAGTTATAAACAAAGGCAAAAGGCTTTTAACTATTTGCCAATTTGTTTTATTACTGTACAAAGTATAAACACAAACTAATAGGAATAATAATTAAAATATTAATATGTAGTAGACAATTGTTGTTTTAATCTTACGATTCAATTAATAAAGCTGGCACGTGCTAGGAAGTGTGTAACGCCTTATGCGTAGCTACAAATATCTTTACGTAAACCCGTATCAGATTGTCCTTCCAAAAATTGCGCGAGAGATTTTTTTACTTCGAACATCAAAAATTGGACCCAATAGGTTGCGCTGTGGGATATTAATAAATTACATTCAAAGTTCGCTTTAATGAAGACACTAAAGTGACGTAAACAAGAAGTCAAGCTCATCGTGCGACCTATGGAAAAGGGCAGAACGTCTGCCGCGCCAGATGGTTATTTATAAATTCCTGCTTGCGTCTCCACCCACTACAATCTTTGCATATACTACTAATAATGTCATTCTAGATCCAATAATGCACGCCCTAAGATATCGTAGTTATTTTATGGACCCTAATGACATGGGTAGATATCAAATTAAAGGGTTTTCTCAGAAGACTAGGAAAAAAATTGACTAAACATTGTTTTCAATTGATTGTATTGTACATATATTAGAAACAAATAAGTCACTTGAGCTTGTGTGACATACCGCATCACAGAAAAATCTAAAACGGACTAGGTACCTACATAAGAATAAGATACATAAGAAATCTATAAATTCCTTCTAGAATTGTGATGAATATAAATCTTTTGGTATTACCGCAATCAAATAGTTATGGATAATGATATCCACAAGTATCACTTACCGAATGTAATCACCGCGCAGTCTAAGTTAATCAGTGTGCAGTTATCTGGTACGATTTCATGCGACGAGATAGAAATTAGTTTAACCAGTTACCCATAATAGTCTCTTTGGTTAATTCACCTGCGGGCGTGAAGGAGTCAATGAGATCTACGAGTACGTTGTCCTTAAGGTGATTGAACTCTTCGTTGTTGGTAGAGCTCTATGTGGTTCCACTTCAGCGACACACGTATTTCTGCATAATAACAGTGCTGTGTTCTGGTCTGAAGGGTGAGGTAAGGGAGACATACTTATCGGAGGCATTCCAGTTCAGTGCTTAAGGGTAGTAACGCATTATTTGATCTTATTTGAGGTTGATAACAAATGTCCATAGGCAGTGGCCACATACCGTCAGGTGGACCGTCAGGTCTTCGAAGACACTGTAGCGTTCACAAAGTTTAGTCGCAAGTGTTCATCCATCCAATTTCTGACCGCGCCCGATGTCACTCAACTTTACAGACCTCATACGATCTAGATATCCCGCTCTTTTCACGCACGCACTTCTATCCCATTTAGGTCATATTTCGGAAGAGTTCCTTATATAAGTAGGCGCTCACGTGTGATGACCGTATCATCCAATAACAGGAAGAATTTAACATTTAAAAATGCATCAGTGTACGTATGATATAATCAACTTACTCAATGAAATTAAACCAGTTTATGCAATTGCCCCGAAGCGCTTATTTCTTTATATTTGTCAACTTCACAATTTCAACAAAACTTTATTTTTTAAAACAAACTCGTTTTTTATTTTAAACATATTGTTGTGTTCAAAATAATGCTGACCTTGTTTTAATTTACTATATTATTCAAACTTAAACATTTCTCTGAGGATTTTCTCACGTGTTTTAGTGCGGTAATAATATTAAAATGTAACTGACAATTTGTAAGTGTCCCTCAAACGTAAAAACAATCAATTTATTTCCTTGAATTTGATGTTGAAATATCTGTATTTCAGTAAACTGAGCTAGTTGCTATAATATATTATTTAAAATAATGTTTTAAATAAAAAAAAAAAAAAAACACTAACAACTAAAGTGTGTTATGAAAATACAAGGCATAGCTTACCTTATTATTGTTGACAACGCGATCCTGTTTCCCCTTTAACTCCGCCTTCTTACTGAATCATTCAAACTCGATTTAATAACAACCACTAGAACCGTCGGTTAATTTAACTAAATTTCTAACTAGCCGGCACACGCTACCGTCAACTAGCGCGGGATCGAATGAGCGAGTAGGCTTGATGTGAAAAATATAAAAGCTATTTTGTAACAGCACCGTGTAAATGTAACGGATTGTGGTAAGCTCGAACATAGCTTTACCTTGGTTTAAAATTCCATGTGAGAGCTCTCCAATGGTTTTCGTACAGAATTCTTACCCTTGACCGACCGTACGCCTAATGGAATTTTTACTATATGTTGTTCTACTCTCTCTTGTGTTGTAAATCCATTATCGTTTTTATAATCCTTTACAAATTTATCGACGAGATGAGACGAGATTTTACGAAGAGATGATTAGCGAAGCTGTTGTCTTTTTTTATTATTATTGTAATACTTAATTTGTAAAACAATAAAGTTGTAAACTTAAGTATAAAGTCCCTAGTATAAAGCGACATGTCCAAAACCGACGTTTTCAGGAGAGTATTTTTAGTGGTAAAACTCCTCTTGAAATAATATTCTATTCTATTTTAAAAAATCTATAATGTTCTACTAGTTTTAGAATTTTTTGGCGAATCCCGGGTAATGACTTAAGTTACACATGACCGCGTTCGCGCAGAGTGGCGCGCTTTTTAAAACATCGTACAAAACGTTTTGTATAGATATCCGGATCTACGGAACTTTTTTCTTGTAATTATCATACTTGTTCTCTTATACGATTGGTAAATCTAAGAAAATACATAATATTAAAAAAATCTTATATAGGTGTGAGCGGCGAAAAACGGCATTTTTGACATGTCTTCATATACTAAGAAACCGTTGGTATGACTGTATGTTTAATGGAATATTTTTTATTATAACAAGATGGATACCAAACACTGAAAAAATAGAAAATAAACCATTACAAAAATATATGTATTTTGTAACACTTTTCCTGTAGTTAAATCTGTCACTTTATGATGCTAACTCCTTTAATCCGTTAAATGGCAATTCATAAACAAACAAAATTAACTACAACACTATTTTAATATGCACGGCACATGTCAACAAAATATAAAAGTAGACTGAAATATGTCTTGCTTAATTCAGATGTAGTTTTGAGAAGGACAAGTCTTCACTCAGTGTAATACTGCCACATTTTTAACTCGTTGGGCAATGATTAACGAGGGGAGATGAGAGGCGGGAGAAGAGATAGCATTATTATATTATTTTGGGCATTACTCATACGTTGCTCATGTGAATAACTCTATTTAAGTCATAGTAATACTATAGGACCTATAGGTACGTACTGTATAAAGTAATCTATACAAATAAATAAAATTAAAGTGTCTGTTTGTGATTTCAAAATATTTTTTTACTCAATGCATATGAAAGTATTCACAATACCTGTAACGAAAATGCAATTTTTTTTTGTCTGTTTGGCTGAGCTAAATGGCTGGACCGATGAATGGCTGGTTTTCAGTGAAATATTACTGAAGGTCTAAGGCGTAACATAGGCTAATTTAATACTTGAAAAATGCGCGCGCCGTCGCGGGAAAGCGCTATGACATTTGTATTTAGATATGTATCCTTTTTTACTTTTTAAACGCGAGTAAAACCGCGGGGATTAGTTAGTGTAAACATAAAATTCGTAACATTGAGGTGTCTATGATTTCAAAATAACGGCCTTTATAAAATTAATGCGTGTATTGCGTAGCTCGCGACTTCGTACACGTCGACTATAATAGACATTGTATCGAGATTACATCCATGCGAAGCCGGGGCGAGTTGCTAGTTATACATAAAAACCTTCCTCTTAAATCACTCTGTCTATCAATTGCGTAAGATACATACAACGGAAACAGCATTCAGACACTGAAGCCATGTAGTGATGATACGACATAACCATACTTGGGGATGACTAAAAAAAATTGGAACCTTCTGTCTTCCTGAAACATCATCGTCTCTATAAGTCATATCGTGACAAACAAGCTAGTTTCCTGCTGATATATAAATGTTCTCTCCAACTACGGAACCCTTCTATATACCTACGTGCTTAAAAACATACGTTATAGAAATAGTCATTAAATAGAGTTCAATAATTCCTACGCTATAATTAAGCACTTACTAGATTCATTTGGATTGCGGCTTCATCTTTCTTATAATCCGGCCATCGAGCCGTGACCGGATGGATAAATTAATTAAACCAGCGGTCCGCAACCTTTTGGCAACGCGGGCCACATATAACTACCTGAGGTAGTAGCTCTATGCGGGCCTTTCTTTGTAGCCTCTGAAATTAGATGGTGAAAAAATATACAGTGTAAAAACCCGTCGCCAAGAAAATTATTCAGCCATAAAAGGTTTTTTTGTATGATCGAAGTAGCAAACGAGGATGCAGTCCACCTGATGGTAAGTGGCCACTGCCGCCCATGGACATCTGTAATCAACTCCAGATAAGATCAAGGTCCTACCTACGGTTGATCACAGATGCGTTGCTACCCCTGAGGACTGAGTTGGAACGCCTCGGATAAGTATGTCACTGTCTTCTAGGTAGGGTCACGATTTGCAAAGATAAGTTCTAGGATGACCCGCGGGCCGCAATTAGATGTCTGTCTGTGAGTTGCCGACCGCTGATGTCGGGTTTTTGAACTATCTCGCATATACGCCGTCTCATCTCGCTATTATGGTTCTTAAAAAAGCTGTTGTGCAGTCATCGAAGCAGCACCATCGAACTGGCCACTGCTCAGAAGCTATACGGTACCTATATTTTACTTGTAATAAGAATACTATTTTTAACTATCTGATTTCATCTGTGCATGTGGGTAATACGAACACAGCTGGATAACACACACACCTGGTGAAATTTTCTTGTGTCATAAATATTTTCACATTTGACACGTTTCACATACTAACCGAGACAATATGAGTTACAAGCCCTTTGAATGAAAATCTCAGATAAATAAAGTAGGAAGAACAATCATTCCTAACAAACAAATGAAGCCATTTTTAAAATGGTCGGGCTATAAAAGTGATTACGTGAGGGTAAATAAACAAAGGAACTGACAAGAAACCACGCTAGTATTATGTGTGTCCGTATAAATACATGAAAGTGGCGTAGTTTTTTTGGCTTCACTCAAATACAAGGCGGTGAGTAATCTACCTTTTTTATTTATCTGAGTAAACTAGTAACACTAATGACATTGGTTAACTCATAATATATCTATCGGTTAACTACCTCGACCACAAAATATCAATTTAGTTGTCAAAATAAAAAAAAATGGTTTGACAGTTGCAAAAAGCATAGTTATCAAAAAGCGCATGCGATCTTAAAGGACAGTAAGTGTACAAGGTCCCTAAGAATATTGTAATAAACTGTATATTTATTACTAAGCTCCATTTAGTTCCCGACAATCGGCGAAATGAATTAATTTTGTGAAAGCAATTAGTTTTGTATTGTTTGTGTTAAATATAAATAACATTGGATTATCGCTTGGACGAGTCCCTTCAAGTTACTGGAATTGTAATGGTTGATTATTGTTAAGTGGATTTATTAAAGATATACTAAGTTATTTTACTGCGTTTGAGAAAAAAATATTAAAAGAATATAGCTTTTGCCCGCAGCTTCGCACGCGTTAAATTACATATAAACCTTCCTCTTGAATCACTTTATCTATGAAAAAAACCGCATTAAAATCCGTTGCGTAGTTTTAAAGATCCAAGCATACATAGGGACAGACAGCGGAAAACGACTTTGTTAATAATATATAGAGTGATTCAATAGGAAGGTTTATATGTAATGTAACGCGTACGAAGCCGCGAGCAAAAGCTAGTAACTATTCAATAAAACCTAAAACAAAACCCTTCAAAGTTGTAACCATTTACATTTGTTCAAAATATCATTTGTTTTACACGAGTAAATATGAAAAATACAGCACTAATTTCAAACTATATTTGAGAGAATTAATTGCATTAGTGAACTGCAAATGAAATTCAATTAAAAAGAGCGAGTAATGGAAACTAACTTCATTTGGAGAAATTAGATGCACTCGACAAAATAATTGAATTGAACAAAATAGTTTAAAAGGTTACTGGTGAGATAAATTGAGTATTTGTAATAATAATAATATTAATTAGTTCTTATATTAATAGCGATTTTTACTAATATTAATAATGTTAGTGCTTATGTTAATAGCAGTCACTAATTTTGCAGCAAATGAACATGCATAATGGATTGACGGTAAGTGGCCACTGTCATCAATTGACATCCGAAAACAGAGATCTCAGAAGAGATCAGAAGACTCTACCTGGAGTCGGCCACAGATGCGGTGCCAACCATGAGAACTAAGTTGGAACGCGTCAGATAAGTATGTATATCTCCCTTACCACATCCTTCAAGCCAGAACACAGCAGCTTAACACTGCTATTCTAAGACAGAAATAGGCTTGGCGGCGGTGCTACCGAAGTAAAACTACAAAGGGTTCTACAACTTTTAAGCTATTTTTAACCAACTTCAAAAAAGAGGATATTTTCAACTGGACTATATTTATTCTCTAGATATTTTAAAAACACAAATGTACATTTAATTTATTTGTTTAGACAACAATTTCCACGTTTTATAATTATTTCAAAGTGCATCTCCGACTCTAACTGTAAACGCAGTTAATTTCAATTAAGCTGTCGGCCTAATTGACTTTTATTTGCAGTTGGCTAACGCAATTACTGACTGCAATATTGTTTTAAACTGCAAATTATCGTGGGTTCGTTATTATTTACTAATATTTAAATACCTATTGAAGTGTATATTAAATCGAGTCTTACTTGTTGATTTGATAATTGACTACTTTATTAATCATCGCATTATTTTGAAAAATGTTTTTTCAATCTTTTAGAGCTATTATTTACTATTATTAAAATACAACGAAGTATATATTAAACCGGGTCTTGTTAATTTGGTAAAGGACCAATTAATCATATCATTATTTTGAAAAATCATTTTTAATCTTTTAGATTTTACAGGGAGAAAAGTATTTGTGTTACGGAAACTGTTATGATAAGGCGTTACGGAAATGGTTACGTTGAGTATATACATACAGATTGTACGTGTAATATTTTGAATTTTTTATTTTCATAAATATATTATGTACGCCTACTTTATTGTAAACAAATTATATATGTTCCTAGATAAGTAAATCACCTTCAAACCATTGAGAACTTAACATGTAGGTTTTCTCACGATATTTTCCTTGACCGTAAAACCTAGTGACATTTAATTTCTAATACGCAGATAATTTCGAAAATCAGAGCTTGGGTTTTGAACCTCGGGCAGTAAAAACTAAATTTCAAATCACTGGATTATCACATTATCAACCTATTGTCTTACTGCTGGACAAGATCTCCTTTTAGAGAAGATCGTAGGCCATGGTCCACCACGCTGGCCAAATGCAAATTGGTAGTCTTAAAACTTTTTAAAGAACTCTACTCTTCTTCCACTGTTAAAGCAACTGATAAATGGCGCTGACTGATAATATGTCAAATGCACATAACTTCTAAAAGTCAGAAATGCGTTATACACGCATAAATACATTTGAAATCACATTCAAAGCCTTTTTAATCTTGTAATTCACTCGAAACCCCCAGAAATTCCACAGAGGATAGACCTAATCCCGTAAAACACACATTAGCTCCCGAGGGAACAATTCTGAATCAAAGAGCATGCGAAAAAACCACAATTACGTCTATTCAGCCAAGTAGGATGATTGGGGAGGGAGACAAAGATAGTGGTCAGCGGGTGTGCGAAAAAGACAACACGATGATATCGAGGTCATCTTTTAAGGATGGTTGACCTCTTTAGGGGATATACGGTTTCTTTCAATCGATTACTTCAAAAATAAACTGGGTTGATGTCTTTAACGAAAATTTTCATGTTATTTGGCCCCACTCATAATGAAATCGTTAACCTGAAAAGCTATTGTTTTGACCAACCAATTTGGTTACCTTTTGTGGTTCAACTCTGAAGGCACCACTGTCACATCCATATTTTTCTGTCCAATAACAGTAGTGTTAAGAGCTGCTGTACTTGTGGTTTAAACTTTTGAGGTCCACCGCTGGACAAAGGCCTCCCCTAAATGGCGACACTCCAAATGGTCTTGTACTCTCGTAATCCAGCGGTTTCCAGCTGTCTTCTTCAGGTCATCAGTTTACCTGGTAGGGTGGTGACCTATGCTCCTTTTGCCTAAACATGGTCACCACTCGAGGACCTTTCTTCGCCAACGGTTATCGGTCTTTCGAGCGATGTGGCCTGCACATTGCCACTTCAGCCTGTTAATTTTGATAATATAAGAGAGACAGCCCAATACTTATCACACGCCTAAGTCCTCAGGAGTAAGCGACGCGTCTATGGCCAACAATAAGTGAAACTCTTATCTAAGGTTTATTACAGATGTCCGGCAGTGGTCACTTACCATCAGTTGAACTGGACACCTGAAAAAGCATCACAATAAATAAATAAATAAATAAATAACGCTTCACACTCATAGCCCCACAGTAGAATATTCTCCTGTATCATGGGTGCCATGGACAACACACAAGACAAGGACACACACCCAGACCAAGAACGGAAATTTAAACTCATCATTCAA
>DWPV01000328.1:0-31710 GCA_018251915.1 Urbanus proteus proteus | reverse complement strand
GGCTGGACCGATTTTGACGGGACTTTCTTTGGAAGAGAGCTGGAGGTCTAAGGCGTAACATAGGCTACTTTAATTTTGGAAAAGTCCATTAGCGCGCGCTCCACGCGCATGCGCACTCCGTCGGGACAGCGGGATTACTTTTATGTTTAAATATGTATTCTTTTGGACTTTTTAAACGCGGGTGAAACCGCGGGGTTCAGCTAGTAATATTAGTAAGATTAGTAAGATTGAACGCGGGTGAAACCGTTTGGATCAGCTAGTAATGAGCATGTCGTGTGCAGGCAATGGCTGACCAGCCGCAACAACCCGGGCCAGGCGCCCCGGGACGCGGCCACGCGCGCGCGCACGAGGGTGGCCGCGAAGGTGGCCTTGCTGTCCGCCGCCTCAGGTGACTTTTAAAAATTTTATAATTATGTAATATGTTTCACAGGTACGTTTTTTGTGTCACTGGGCAAGCACCTCTAAAGTGTATTTATGTAATGTGCGTGAAAGTCGAAATTCGTAATTATAAGGTTATAAGATGATTATGAGCAGTGATAATAAAGTAATGGTTGAAACTTGGCCTCTCAATCGTCGGGTCCGAGGTTCAAATCCCGAGTACGCCTCTGACCTCTGATTCCTCCGGGTACCGCTGATTTATGAGCGCATTAGAAATTAGAAATTAATTACCACTTACTTTTCGGTGAAGGAAAACATCGTGAGGAAACCTGCACATCTGAGAGTTCTTAAAAAAAAGTTGTCAAGGTGTGTGTGAAGTCTACCATTTTGCACTTGGCCAGCGTGGTGGACTAAGGCCTAAAATCCCTCTCACTGAGAGGAGACCCGTACCTAGTAGTAGGACAATGATAGGTTGATTTGATGATGATGAAGATGATTATGATTTGAAAAAAAAAATGAAACTGCATTAGATTTTCAAAAATCTGAGATTAGATGAGATGAGAGAATTAGATTTTCAAAAATCTAATGCAGTTTCATTTTTTTTTCAAAAAAAACACCCTATATTATTATTTTATCCAATAGTTTTACTAATCAAGAACTACATATTTAATATGATTCATGGAACAATATTGCTATTAAAATACTTGCGTTTTTATTGTCAACTAATAAGTAATGTTATATCGTTTTACAGATGACCTTAGACATATAGTGGGGTCAGACGCAGCTAGAAGAGGCCTACTGACTGTCTTCGATCTCTTCCAAACGCAAGAGATTAACAGGCGATTAATATTTGTGCTGCTTGAAGGTACATAAACATTTTGTTAATTACCTTTATGACACAGATTAAAGTGAATAAAATATTAGTCAAACTGATATTAACACTGATATTAAATTGAGAGAAAAGATACATGGTAGAAAATGACTCTACCAAGTATCTTTTTTTATTGGTAAAACACTTATACAAAGTTTTTTGGACTTAACGTCCAAATGATCACAATGTTGTTCTTAAATTTAAAAAAAAATATATGCTATCTTAGGACCTACGCTCACTGTCGGGACAACGCGACAAAAATTTTATATATGTCGATACAATTATAAAGTACTGTTTAATTGCGTTTGTTAAATATTTTAGCAATCAATAAAAAATATTATTCTATTTCAGCAACTCTATGCAACTTATTTCCTGAAAACAACATCCAGGATTTATTCAAGAAGTTATATTCAAATTCGCCGAGAGTGCCTCCACCTAAGAAAAGTGTAAACGTATGATACATTATATCAGTATGTTTGGTAGTTAAATTTAATTCGTGCATTCATTGACATACTAACAAAATAGACAAGCCAAAAGAGCCACGAAATCATATAAAATTAGTCAGAAAGGTTGTATTTAGTATTGATCATATGTTTTCTACATACTGATTGAACCTCAATAATATAAAAATTGTCGTTGGTAAGTCAATGCGTGCATTAGGAAGATTGCATTTAACATGTTGTTATTTTGTATAAACAATTTTAGAAAAATATATGCTCAAATATTAAATTATTTATGTATTTAGGAAATTATTAAAGCGTATTATTACTTATTAGTATTTTCAAATCTGATCTGTGTAATATGTTTAGATTTATGTTTAGAATGAAGTGTTATTCGAATTGGCGTAAAGAAATATCTCCTGCTTTAATTTATAAAATTAAATATTGTAATTTTAAGTACTGCATATCATTTAATAAGGAGTTCCACATAAAATTGGAACAAAATTACATCCTGCTTAAAAGATTTTGGTGTCTGTGATAAGAATGTAATTTCGTTTGTTATTTCAATAGGTATTATATGAAAGAGCCATGAAATAAAAAAAGGAAATCGCAAACTTCGATGACTTTCTCAGTAATTGTTAAATAAATTATAAAATTAAATTAAATTACCAAGTTACGTCTACTCGTGTCTTAAAATGAAAATCTCGCTCTAATGTTTCATTATTTTCAAGATTATGTTGTACAAATGAATAAAAATAAAGGGAAGTGATAGTATAAGAATATAGGAGGGGGTGTAGGAGTTATTTGAAATTATAGATAGAGATTATTTATTACAATATTCGTATGAATAGTACGTATGAAAAAGACAGTGAAATAACTCAATTATATTACGTGGAACTCATGAATTAATTGCAAGGATTTTATTTTATTTTCTATCTATGTCTCGAAGTTTTGTTTATTTAATTGTAGTGTATGAGTGCCTATTTACAAGAATATTATAAATGTAAGAGTTTTCTTAATAAAGTGTAAAAAGGTTCAAGTATCTTGTTTTCTATAAATATTGTAATTTAGAACGGTGGATGTATTGCATCTAGGTTGTTTTCTATAGTGTATGAGCGAGAAACATATTCAATAGTCGTCAATTTGGATTACATTCTTCACATGTATTAACAACATTTATAGCGATTTATTATTGTATATGCTGTGAAGTGTATGAGGCTACATGCAAGCGTGTAATTTCTGATAGTAAATATGTAGCAAATTTTTATCCTGTTGTTCTTTAAATATATTGTGACATTATGTCAAATGTATAGTAAGGATTATTACAATTGAACTTTTTCTAATTAGGGACGTAGTATTATCAAAATTTTCATTATCACGTATTTAATTTAACATCACTTTTCCATTTTTGTAACGTTTAAAATTTGCATCCATAGTGGATAGTTTATGGAGTGTAAATTTATACATTTACATACACACACTCCTTTCATTATATTCTATCATAGTTATTCTATTTTAAGTACGAGTTTCTGTTATAATTATATAAATATAATTTATTGTAAAAGAATCTACTTCGAAAACATACAGATTATAGTAATAAATCGAATAGCAAAAAAACCTTAGGTAAGAGGGTAGTCGTTTTTCACCAAAATGTTTAGATTCTTTAATATAAATTGGTATCAATTCGCAAGAAACATGTGTATTTGTCGTGAGACATACTGTTGTCGGTATATATTACGTACATTCAATGTTTGTTTTTACTCAGTTGGTTGATTAATATGATTATTTTTCTTAAATTGAATGAATGTGGCTATGTAGAATTAGCAAAAAGTGTTTTTCATATTTTTATGTTTGATCAATGTATTGAGTTATATTTATGTATTATACCAGTATATGTAGTTATTTTCCATATTCACGACACGTCTTAAGTACGATTTGATTCAAAATCAAAATTAATTTTCCTAATTATATCTATTTTAATTAAAAAAAATCAAATTCAAAACCGTTTATAATCGTGCTATAAGCTATCTAATAACTATTCTTTCTAACTCTAAAGCGCTAATTATCTTTAATTCAATTATATTTACCTGAACATAAATATAAATAAATATTTATAACATATCAATGTTATGATAATAAATATATTATCTATACATATACATTTCATAATATGTAAAATATAATGTTAATTTATTATGTTTCTTTAAATATATCGATTCTGATAGATTAATTTAGTACCTTATTTGTTCATTGTTTGTAGCTTAGTAAACATTCCAAGAAGGATATTGTAAAGCAATAAAATGTACCTAACACGTATTATTTATGTTTTTAATAAAGTTATTTTGAAATTAATAATGAGTCTTTTTTCCTTAAATCCATTCTGTCATTGGTATAGGTACCGAAACAGATAAATTTTAATCTCAGTTTAAATGCATTTTTAAAAACCGGATGTCAAAATGTGGTTCAAATGACCTTTATGATACATGCCTATTGAGTCAATATCATTATAAATACAAATTAGATATTATTTTAAAGAAAACATCTAACTCTTGAATAAATCTAACTCTTGAAAACTACTGTACCTATTCGAGCAGACCTTTTTTTCTTCACAATAATACATAACGTAGATGTATGTATAGCTGTAATGTAAAACCGGGTCATATGTAAATACATTTTTATATGACTGAAGTAGCAAACGTGCATGCAGTCCACCTGATGGTAAATGGCCACTGCCGCCCATGGACATCTGTAATCAACCCCAGATAAGATAACAGTCCTACCACAGAACAAATATGTACAATACAAAATGCATTTGAAACAGTGTCTTTTATTTTAGATTGACCAACATTTTGCTTCGCTTCGATAAATGGGGTATTCTTACAGACGACATAGAGACCTGCGACTTTTTTCAGATAGCGCACATTCGCTAAAGCTTTTCCATTTCCTCAATTGGGAGCTTTAACGTTTATTGGCCTTTTAACTAAATTATAGTTGGCTTTTGAAAAATCCGTCGCAATAGCAACGAACTATTTTATAGCTATTGCGTACCTCGACATTTTTTAAAACAAGATGAAACATTTTAGACAAAAAAAAATATAATATATGACTCTTTATGTCTAATAATACCATGATACCCATATATTACATAGATGCAAATCACAGATTAGACGGTTTTAAACCGGGAAAACTTAACATTAGTTTCACTACCAATTAAATAATTAAATAATAAGTCATTGTTGTAAAGAAAAGAAGGTACATAAGATCTATAAGCTTCACTTCAAGAAGTTTTACCTTTTATTTTCTTTTGCTGACCTTACTCTGAAAGCAGCTATTTGCCGATTTGCTGACGGTGGCGGTTCAGCCGCGGATGCGACTGCCATTGTCACGTCAGATGCAACTTGATAAATGGCGATCAGGGTACAATAAGTAAAAGCGGATGATTCCTTTTTACCTTGTCCGGGAGATAGACGCTTTTTATTACAGACGAGCGGTATTTTACCAATGCAATCAGTTGTCGGTTTGTTCTTACTGATATAAGTAGGTAATTTTCGGTTTACATTTTTTAATTTGAAATCGTATGTAGCGTACTCACGAAAGAGAAATAGAAACAAATGAAAGTTTATTTTCACCTGGTAGTCGGTAGGTAATTATTTGGTTTATTTCGATTAGTTAATAGAAGTGAGTAGTTACGTTATCATGTTTGTTACTTTAGTGTGCTTAATAAGTACTTAGTTGTAACTGATTTCGACTTAATTTCCTTATTAATAAACTAGTCACTCAATATAATCTCTACAGCTCTAATTGAAACATTAACTTTTTAGTTTTTAGCGATCGTAATTCTGCTGTTTAGTAGATATTTGAAGGCTTCGTGGAGAGATATTCTCGTAGCCCAGGAAATCCAAATCTTACCTCAAACGGTAAACAATTTCACGGATAGTGGTTCAATTTAATTGGATTATCTTTTTTCCCATCGGTTTCGATACCGTCGTCAGGGTAGTGACAGCGAACAAATGATGCACTAGAATCGGTAACATTAGGTAGGGTATTGCTAAACACTGGAACCTGAGTCACTACACTCACTACTATTGACATGTCAACTGTGGGGTTGAGTGATAGAGGGTAGAACGATCATCGCTTTCATGTTCTCACCCCACGATCGATGCAGGAAGCGAGGGGAAGCCGGGTTGCGATTTCGGTAAAATAAATTGCTCGTTGCGAGTTTACGTAGTGATTAAAGTTAGCAATAATTTGTAAATGTATCTATTCGTGGCTTCGAATAAACCGTTTTCAGCAAGTTTTTAACTGTATTTGATAGGTGTTTCTATTTGTTTTTTAATAAAATGCTTGTTTACTTATAACTTATAAATATGCAAATACCGATATAGGTATTACTATACCTACCTACTAGTCGATAAAGATTCGGCTTTTAATGCCGATAGTTTGACATAAAATCTTGAAAAAATCAGGGTCGATAGATACAAGCTAAAACTTAGGTAGTTACCACATTCTTTAAACGTAGATATAGGCATATGGATGTACCAAGCCTTACTCACTTACCTAGTCATCATTCTCGTCTTATTTTTTCTCAATGTAAGTAGGTACTCGTACTTAGACCTAAATAGTTCCTGGGGTTACCTCAAAGTACCTACTCAAAGAGTTCCTACAAAATGTTTACCTATTCACAGACCGTAACCATAATTATTGTTGTATTAAATTCTCTTAGAAGCAAATAATGCACATAGAAAATCACAATGGCCAGCAAACTCGGCGTGAAATGCGTGTCCTTTGAAAGCCGAATTCAACGTTGCCGTGAAATAATTTGTAAACAAAAGCGCCCTACACTGTTTTAAAAGGCAGAATTGTTTCCGCTATTACGCTGGCCTTTGCAGAGTCCCGCGCCAATAAATGTAGGTGGGTATTTAGCAGACTATTTACTGCGCGACACTCCGCTCCCGACTCCACTAATGCTCTTAATTATTTTTGCCAGTGTAAGCTGTTTTTCTGACGGGGAAATGCAATTGCAACATTTTGCATTTCGCCCCTCCCTCCGCCCGCCGCGTCGCTCTCATTACGTACTCCGCTGCCGTCCGCCACGGCTGAGATCTCAGAATAATTAGACTTTAAATCAAGAGTAGCAAAGCGGTCAACCGCTTGAATGTGGTATGAATAGTCAATCGTCATTAAATCGTTCAGCTTTGGTAGTCTAATGCGATCGGTCGATAGTTACCTTCTGAAGAATATAAAAGGGCACCTACTAACGTCCTTTCGGCCCTTGTTCGGCCAGTTTGAAGTGATTTACTGCGCCTTCGTAACCTTGATACCGGTTGTACGACGAGGATTATATTGAATGGAAAGATAAAAAGGGCGCTTTCTTCAAAAATCGAGCACTTATCCTGAACCTGAGCCATTATTTTAAGGTTGAAAATCAGACCGAAATTCGGAATTTCACCGAGCGTTTATTTACTTTTTTCAGCAATTAATTCGTAACAAAACGTATGATGCTCATACGTGCTCCGTTCGTTGTACAACAAACGGTGAAAATTAAATTAATACAGCCCGGTGATGTTCGCTTAAAATTTAAGCAGCGCAAGATTTAAACGCCAGCTCACATTTCGTAGGTACGTAATTACGCGGGCCGCGCGGCGCAGCGTGCCAGATCGCTTACTCGCGACTCCGCTCGCTGCCATTGTGGAGCCGTGCTCGAGCATGCTTTAATCTTGCACGTACTCTTACACCTTTATTGTTTTCTTGACCACGCTATTCATGTTTATTTCTATTTCTTCTGTTTATTGTACGGAGTATGGGGGCTAGTTGCCCTGGCTTTGAGACATCACTGTAACTTTCCGTAGGTCCAACTAGGGTAGCTTAAATATTATATAGAATAACTTAGATAGGTAAACAAAATGATTCAAAATATATTTATGGAACTTAAGGCATTTAAAAAAAATTGAATATTCTGTACTTTCCATGTGCAAATATCTAATTGCGCAGTTTCAGTCAGTTGACTTGATGTATAATTATTTATTTTTGTAATTTTATGCAGCCTTTTCAGGTTAGTTTATTTCAAAAAGAAGACTATATGAATAATGTTAATGAGTGATGGAAACAATCATTTCATTAGAGACATACACCAGGTACACCAGTGTATATCGCTAACAGTCGAATATGCCTCTCGCAGTCGTTCGTAGCGACTCTACATGAGCGCTCTTCCTGTCACGTGTGTTAACATACTCCCACACGCGCAGCCCACTCGTTTCATACATAGGTACAACTGAATGTAACGGAGCGGTTAGCATACCTTTCTGGCACGCAGTAGGTTCCGAGTCAGATAGATATCTGAATGATGAATTTAGATTTTTTCTGGGTCTGCATGTTTGTGTATTCGTTTATACTTTATTTGTTCATGGCTCCCACGATAGAGGAGAAAATCCTACTGTGGGACTATGTTTGAAGCGTTACCGTTATTAGCCCGGCCATACACGAGCAGCTTGAAGCAGTCAGTATCAACTGCTTCAAGCTGCGACTGCATAGTGATCCTCGGACGTATACAAGAACCGCTCGAGCAGTTGCAACTGCTTCGAGCAGTTATTGAGCAGTTATCAATGGTAGCTTCTGTTGACTCTAACTGCAGCAGCGGTCGGGGGGTAACGGGGTAACTGCTCGAGCAGTCCGTGTATAACGGGCCTTATGTAGGTTACGAATAGCACCGAGGTGGATAATTAAGGCGTGGGACGCGCGTGCGGGCGTGAACACGCGCGACACGAAAACTGATCTAAGTTTGATTGAATAGCTGACATTATATCGTTTACCCACACAATAATATTGAAGTAACAAGTTGTACCTAAATATAATTGTCCTACGACTACATAATAAAGTTCTTGAAAATAATTACTAAGTAGGTATTTACTAGCAATCTAGTTATTACTCTACTACATCTACTTAAACTAGTAAGAAGTCGTAGTCAAGTTGTAAAATCTTACTATCAGCTATGACAAGATGGAAAACTTACACACGCAAAAGGGGAGACTCTGATTAATCTGATTTATTGCGTAGTACAAATCATACAATAAAGTAACTTTCTGAGTTATCTATCTGCCTACTTGTAAATTAAACAGATTAAAAATATTTGCGTCAGAGTTGAAATTATGGACGTGTAGAATGCTTTCCGAATTTTGACTATTTTTTCTCTAGATATTTGATCTGTACATTAGGTAATAGGACTAATAAGTATACATATTTGAGTTGAGTATATTACAATCACAGTGGAATTTTCTAAACTACTATAGAGCATATTTTGGATTAGGTACATGTTTAGGGTTTATTTGGAAAATAATTTGCAAGCTCAATATTGCAGATAATATTCTGAGGGAATACAATATTTTCAAACGGGTTGGTCGGCATGGTACATAAATAAAAATCAGTACATATAGGTAATATGTGAAATATCGTGTTTTATGTTCAATAGTTTCCATTTCACATTAAATAGTGATATGTACACGTCAATTCATTTGAATAGAGACGAAAAAGATCCCGTATCTCGAATACAAGCGTGCATTCGGGCTCACAGGCAGTGAAAAGCGTTATAAATAAAATATTCAAGCGCATTCACTAGTATCTATACGTATTAAACTGTTACATTTGGGCAACGCACGGTACATTTGGCCAATGCACGGAGATGCGGTAAAACGCAGCTATTTTTCAATTATATGGCATGGCCACAAATGCTGTGTTTATTGAAAACGCTTAACCATGATTTGCACAGCGTTGCAAATCGCAAATATTAAACAGTATCACATAACGAACACCAATGCCGTATCTGATTAGACGCAGCATCGCCGTGGCAGGGGGAACAGTAAGTTAATTCTAGCGTCTTGATGGAGATTAGATTACCCCTTGAGTTTTATTATATGCATACATTAACGTTTCCGAAATATTTGAATTAACTTAATTAGTTAAAAAACATTTGATTTAATGTAAGATCTTTACAATAATTACAGTAAAATGCATAGATTATTTCAAAGAAATCAAAGACTACTTTAAATACAATTCAATATATTCAGCATAATGGAGGTAATTTATCTTAATAAATGGATACTGAATTCAAGGAGAGATGGAAATAATTGATTTCTTTAATGATATAAATGAAAATTTTGGTCAAACTTGCATATCAGAGAACTCTTCATAATTAGGTACTGAAAATAGTATCATATGTATATCGTCTCGTTTAGTATACGTATTATCTTAAACCTTCCTAAATTCTGGAAAAATATCTTTGCTCGCTGGGAGAGTAATGCAACAATATTTATCCATTCTAAAACTATTGATATTGTCTAAATCAGTGGTTCTCAAACTCTTTAAGGTGGCGGAGCCCTTTTGAAAAACGAAGTTTTTGACGGAGCCCCAAAATAAACGAAAATGTTACGTGCATTCTTTTATAATGGGTAATCATATTACAATGTAAGTGTATAATATAATAAAAGAAAAATAGTCTAATAAGCCTCCGTAAAGACTTTGCAGAGCTCCGCGGAACACACTTTGAGAATGACTGATCAAAATAATTATATGTATGGATCTACGTAGGTATAATTGCTGATACTTTACTTCTATATCATATCATAACATACGGATTTGCCTTCACTATGGCGTTGTACACAATCAAATCGTTGTTCTGATGCAGTTTAATAAGCATACCGGGCTTGAACTAATAAATCAAACTGATTTGATTATTTACTGCCGGTTGTGGCACGTATGTACGTATTTGCTGGCGGATTACATTAGATTTCCCGTATTAGCGCTTAGTACTGCGATTGTAGGAGTCTAGCCGTCTACGTATTGAATAGGGCTGATAACATCAAAGGAATTGCATGGTTTGTTACACAATCGAAAATTTACCTACCTACGTTAAACAGTTTCCTATAGCTGTAAGAGATACAAACTCTTGATATTCGGATCGAGTAGTTAATATTTTCTGTGAAGAAATATTTTCGATTGAGTTACAAAAATGCATACTTTGTTTCGGTGTGCTTAGAAGCAAGAAATTTTCTACAACAGCATTTTTTTGTATATTTACCTCTTATTACGACTAAATTTGTAGTTCTAATAACAAAAATTCTACAGTATAAACTCATATTTAAAGTTTTTATTGTGTTTAAAATATATTCATTCAAATCATAAGATTTATCTTAATATTTTTATGACAATTTTGTACGATGCTGCCTCAATCATTATATACTCCTTTATTAAGCTTGTCCTATTGAAGAAAGGATATAAAAAGCTTTTAAACATTGCTGTTATTGAGTGTAAGTCAAACCAAGTAAACTAAGTAAATAAATATAAACAAATAATATATTCATAACAAAACAATATTAACATTACAACATAGTATTCTATAATAATAATCATAATTATTATACTACATACTTTTACACATACGGCCACTTTATAAGATTGAATTGCTTTAGAACTACACCCGAAGTAAACAAATCTAATATTTAACGCGAGCGAAGCCGCGGGCGAAATCTAGTAAAGTATACAGTATCGTTGGGCTGAAACAACGTTGTATTTTTACAAATTGTTTCTAAGATCCAAGTTAGAGTCGACAACCCTAGCTATAATAGGCTGTTGAGTCCACCCTGAATTCATACGACGATCCTGGTCGGCAACAGCCGCCGGCGATCCAAGCGCTTCTAGTTAATTATAATGAAGATGTAGAGAGCAATTTGTACTTGATGTAAACGATTGATGTAAGCGTTTAGTCTGTAACGGGATATTTGCTAACTACTATTATCTATACTATACTATTAAATAATTAATGATAAATAAGCGTTGGTGAGAGAAGAGAAATACGTTTATTGTTGAGTAAATGTAGTAAAGTCATGTCCAGTCTTCCATCTTATAGACTCGTAATAAGTTAGAACTTAAGTACCTGTATAGACTAGCTGTGCCCCACGGTGTTGTCTTTGAAAATTTATATACTAAATCCTTTCCGTGTAAACTAGCTATCAATTAAATAATATATTTAATTCAGACTCTGATTCTGATTTAATTCAGAATCTGTTCTGTTTTATTATATTAGTATGTTTGATTTGATTTCTAAGAAAATAAAAAGAAGACAAAATTTTTAATGTATTTATTTGAATTTTTAATTTTTGTAACAGGTAATTTGGCGCTAAATAACTTCTAACCATCCATCCGCATTTAGAGATGTACTAGGCATAGCCCTTAAAAATTGAACTAATTAACTACCATGCGGTCTATCTTATGGTACGTAGTTACTGTCGCCTATATCTGTAACGAACTAAATACATAACTTGACTTCAATATTAAGCCAATCATAGGCATATTGCCTCTTGTGAGGACTAAGATGGCTTGTATACCAGCTTACGTGGTAGTAGTTTCTATAATAATTAGGTATAGTAGGTAGGAACGCCCAAATCGGTCAGCATTAATCGTCTCTTCACAGCGTATGGAAATAATATTGACCATTACACATTCTAGATCCTTAAGTGCTATTGAACTGTGACTGATCGTGTGGACGTGCCCTAATGGAAATTCTGGCGCTGAATGCAAGGAAATACGATTTACTAATTAATGCATGCACTCAGATTTAGAGTAAACTAGCTGTTGCCGGCGGCTTCGCACGCAATAAATTACATTTAAACCTTGCTTTCGAATTACTATTACAAAAAATCGTATCAAAATCCGTTGCATAGTTTTAAAGATCATACATAGGGACAGACAACGGAAAGCGACTTTGTTTTATTCTATGTTAAGATTAAGAAGATGCGGAATTGATGTATTAGGGTTTTTAAGTCCCAATGTCAACTATAAATTAATTATTCGATTTTAAAATATAAGTTAATAAAATAAATTAAACGAATCTACATTACTAAGATTAAAGTCCATATAGAAAAGGCAAGGGGTAAAAGTTACGCCAATAAATGTGTTGCTATGTTATTTGATGACGATCACATGCATCGCTGTTACCTGAAGACAACGGTAGTGAATAGTGTTTCCTGGAAAGTTGCCTGCACACAACACGAAATGACAAAGGTGGCTACAGTTACATAAAGTTTACCACTTTCCAGCATGTCGTCTTTTGGCCACACATACCCAAGGCTTAAGACATATATTAGAAAAAGAGCTTTACAGAGACTTTTATTTTGTAAGACCCTTTGAAAATAAATGCTAATTTACGGCAAAAAATATAAACAAAATTGATGTATATTCGAATATTATCCAACTCCTTAATTAAAAAAGTTTAGGCATATCGAAATAAATAAATTGAGGGCTGAAATGTTAGGGTCGTAATTGTTTTTATAAAAATTAACACGGGTTCAATTGCGAAAACTTATAAATTGTTTAACTAATGATTCAAAAGTGTGTGGGTCGTATGTTAATGTGTCGTAATTTTCGGTCTTTCTTCTTATTTTTTCTTAATATTTAAAAAGGAATTTTATCTTTGCGAACGATTAACTTTAATTTTGCTTTTAAATGTTAATTGAATACAAAAAGATATATGTAATTTCTTAGGTCTGTTGTGCGTATCGTTGGATACAATTTAGGAATTTAATCGCGGAGATGGGCAAGAGCATGTCCTTGCTACCCATGAACAGCCAAGATATGCCAGCTTAGGCCTGACTGTAGGTCGGTACTGGACTTCTAAGAGTTATTGGGTGTATAACTGTATAAATTGAGTCCATTTATCCACGTCATAGTAATTTATTCAATTTCTTATTCCGTGTACATTTACTAAATTACCACGGTGATTTGTGTATCGCTTTCAATTTTATTCATTAGCGTGAATATGAGTTAAGAGCGCTCCAAGGTTCGATTCCCGATGCAGGGCGATAAAGCGTGTGAAAGATTCATCATAGCCCTCGGGGGACCGATTCCTCTTCAAACTTGTAGCCGACCCTCCGCCCTCTTGCTCCGTTATATCATATTTTTCAAAATTTCCCTCAACTTTGCCCGAGAAATTTCAAAGCTCGACCAAGCCGAAGTTTTTACATTGAATCCGATTGTCGATTTCCGTTGCCGTCATTTATGCGATAACTTATAAGATACAATGGTCGAGTTTCTTACTTGTGGATGTTCAGATTTCTTAGAGAAAGTTGCGGTTTAACACATTTCGGCAAAGGGATATCGGTTGTACAACGTATTTTTCTTGCAAAAGTTATCTCAACGCTCAATGCAATTTGTAAAATTCGTATTCGTACCTTGAGTTTGATATTTTTTATTTGATGATAAGTGGTTTTTACCACCAAATACCTATGTATTACATACATGGAATGAAATTGAAATTTTCAGATCAGTCCAAAATGCACCCTTAAACCAAACCATCAATATACATTTAAAGCAGAATATTGCGCAGTTGAGCCCCTGAAGGTTCTACTGCGTTTTTTTCTATCACAATTTGAAACCGGGTTAACATTTTATTTTATTTATTCAAACGTGGTAGAGTCCTTTATGGTACGACCCCGGCGGCATCAACTCTACGCCTTTTTCTGCCATATAACAGTCTAGCGCTGCTGTGTTGTGGTTTGAAGGGTGTGGTTAGGGAGACATACTTATCCGAAGCGTTCCAACTTAGTCCTCAGGGGTAGCAACGCATCTGTGGTCGACCTCAGGTAGGACTGATCTTATCTGGGGTTGATTACAGATATCCATGGGTGGCGGTGGCCACTTACCAGTGGACTGCATGCTCGTTTGCTACTAAGATTATGTATAAAAATACAAACCTATATTCAAGCATACACATTTGAATTCGAGCCTTTAATGGTAGTAATCTAAAAACTTTACAGGAGTAATTCTACATAAGTACGAACAGTTTCGCGTTCTAAAATGTATTTCCAGCACAGTTTCCAGCTAGATCGATATTCATTAATTACTTTCCCACAGCCGTTAATTAAATGCAACGAGTGCATACACATGCTCTCAGGTATTAAAATTTAATCAAGTATTTAAGGGTGGTACAACTCTTCGTGGTTTGATTGTAGACGTACGACTCAACATAAGTCTGTCTTATAATATCACTTTAATGCTGTGTTTTGGTCTGACAGAAGTAAGGTACAGATAACATATGTATAAATAAAACAACGTTTTATCAAAATATTTGTCAATAAGAACTGCTTTTATTTCTTAAAAGTAATAGATTTTAACATTTACTATGTGCCAGATAGACAAAGACAAGATTCCTCAAATAGTTTATATATTTTTTTATATTATATAATGTTATTTTGTTACAGCAAAATGATATATTGCGATGATATATTGTATTAATTAATACGAACAATAATTGAAAGTGAATCAATTTTGACATACATATATTATTTGTACTCTTTTAGTATTTAAGACTTGTGAATCTGAAACTCTTGTAAACTTCTGAATGCTAATTTGTCCGGAGATGAATGTTAGATTTAATGAAAATGATATCTAAAACAATCTGTTAAGTAAACTGTTTCATTACTGTATTCTTTATTCACGTGCTTCGGAGGAAATGTTGAGTTGTCGGTCGCAGCTTTTATTGTCAAACATTAGTTGACTTTAGGACGCTTTCTAGGACGCTTTCTTCACTCATAGCCCCACAGTAGGATTTTCTCCTGTGTCGTGGGTGCCATGGACACTCAAAGACGAATACACAAACACCCAGACCCAGATCAGAAATCTAAATTCATAGATATCTGATTGGCCGGGAATCGAACACAAGACCTACTGAGCGTCAGACCGGTTTGGTGGCGCTCCGCCACGCAGGTCGTCACTTTGTACTAGTACTTTCCACCACCAGGATATTACATTATACCAGGCCTCTACCAATTGTAGAAACAGACTCATGGCCAACAGTAAGACATAAAAACATCGCAACACACTAACATTGCTCAATTTGCTAACACATTATTTACTTACCGTTTTGTCCTACCAGGAGCAACTATTTGCCAAACAGCTGTAGCCTGTAGTTATTTGCATACGTAAATATACGTGTTATGCGAATTATCACGCTTGTATATATAATGGTCGGTCCAGTAAACTGCTTATACTTAGCAGGTGTGTAATCAGCATGAGCAAACAAGGTTGTGTGTATTGCGGCCACGACGTGCTTAATTCGTCCACTTCCGGTTACATGGATTATTGAATTGATCCACAGATTAATAATTTGATTGGAATGATTCAACTTGTAATTCAATTACCTGTATTCTGTTACTAGAACAGGCTTGGATACTGTTGCTTTGGTATTGATTTTGAGAATTAAAAAATACAAGATGTAACTAAAAAGGTGTTAGGGTCCTTCGTCGTTCTACTTGGCCTTTCCACGGTTACAGCAATTTTTGCTATATTATACGTATTATTAAGTACTGGCTTGCTATTGTTCGAAAGATGTGATAAGAAAAAATATATACAGGTAAGTCAATACTTTGGTATGTTGCAGGTAGTCTATGACTGTCCTTTACATTACTTTGGTGTTAATTAGAGATTTTCATATCTGACAGTTATTACAGTTACATCGAGTTCATAAAAAAAAAAAAAACAATAAACGTCCACAATTTGAAGAATGCCTTATTTGTTTGGAAATGGTCACAAAAGTAAACAATGTACAGGAAAATCCTTTCCGTGCGTCCCTGTAAAGCGCTTACGGAGCTTGGAAACGCCAAAACATTTCGACTCACCGTTGACAACGTTTTGGTTTAAAACTTCAGGAAAAACAATTCGGTTTGCTTTTCCGAAAAAAATAAATAGGTCACCTAGCCGTTCACTAAGGGTGTAACTTTTTATACAATGTTTTACGCGCAACCACCAATATACCTTATACTTATTTTTGTTACGACGGTGGTGATATGAGGCTAGTTAGTTCTTGTATAATCGCTTTAATTATTTCTTGTTCGCGCAAATGTGGATACAGTTCTGGAGTAATCATATTAAGCAGAATAGTTGTGTGCAGATTAGTGGAGTTTTTAACAGATATTCAAACTATTAATTAAATTACATTGTAAATTAGTTATGTATGTCTATATTACAATGCCAATGCATCCACATTAGATGCTTAAAATAATCCAATTTTTATTTATGCATGTCCTGTCTGGACCCGTATATCTACCCGTACCTACGAAGTATCGAAAAATTGCATGGGGGTACAGATAACTCAAATGACTGAAAAGCAATATAAATATACACTCCACTATGTTTTTGTAATCTTTTAGCAGCTCGTCCTACCCTCTAGACCAGACACAAATATAAGACTGGTCTGTTTATTTATATCTATTCATTTGATTACTGATTTTTCGTGATTAAATATATGTTTTTAAAGGTCCGATATCCGAAATCAGATGTCCGATATATTTTCGAAATAACGTAAAAAATAGAAACTAATTGCCGGTCCTTATAGTAGACGCTGTGTATTTGCTTAACATTAATTGTATTCATGGTGTAGAAGAAATTTAATACATAAATGTCCTCTATAGTTGCACATATTAGCAAAATGCACTACGTAGGCAGTATTGGTTACATGCTACATGTTACGTCCTACGATATAGCGTGTAGAGGTATGTAGTGTGTTGACAATGCTGCTGCGAATTGGACCTGCCACGTAAATTCCGATATACACCCGTATATAGCACATACTATTTTCAAGTCATATACGTTTCGCACACATATCCTAATATCCTATCCTAATTATTATAAATGCGAAAGTCCGTTTATTTGTTTGTTTGTTTGTAACGTCTTCACGCTTTAACTACTCAACCGATCGTTATGAAATTTTGCACACACATTGCCGGGGGTCTGGAAAAGGACATAGGGTACCTTTTATCCCGAAAAGTGATACTACTCCCGCGGGATAGAATTGTAACTTTTATACCTACAACGTACCTACTTTTATACCTACGGCCTCATTGTGTGAATGAGCGCGAGCGAAGCTGCGGGTTAATACTAGTATTTTATATAAACAATCAGTATGGAGTAGAAGTCTCCGTAATAATCATGTATATATCCGGTATATTTGTTGCTTTGCAGATTGTTTAGATTTTCGTTTTGAGTCTGGGTTTTTGTGCACTTGTATATATTGACAAAACGTGTCGCAGAGAATCCAAGAATACTAATTATTATAGATGCTAATGTCAGTTTATTTGTTTGTGACGCCTTCACGCTTTAATTACTTAACCGATTGTTATGAAATTGCACATACATTGCTAGGAGTCAAGAATAGGACATAGAGTACCTTCCATCCCGAAAAAGTATACTACTCCTGAGGGATATAAAAATAACTTTTATACATTCTACCTACATTTATGGCCTTATAGGAATGAATTGTACTTGTATTATACTTGAAGCATACAAACCTGACGACTATAAATGCACACAATAACGCAAGCGAAGCCGCGGGCAAAAACTAGTTTGATTATATGAGACAGAAAAGAATATAATATATAAAATATCTGTTTGTTTTTGTAGAAATAGTAGTAGGGGTAACGATAGTTTGTAATAATTAACCTGTATAGGCTATTCTTTAATCGGTAAATTTACTTCAGTTATTTCACTATTTTCTAGAACATTTTAAACCGATTCTACAGTTACTAATTTAGCATCGATTCAATAAAATCTAAAATAGCTGAACTTATTGCATAACGCCAGCTCTATCGGATAAACCATTTAACCTCTAACATTTAACGCCCTGTAAGGCTGAGGCGCCAGAGGTGAGCCACGTCGTCCAGTATACATTACTAGCCAGTTGTATATTATCAACTATATGTAAATATAACGTCCGTCTGATTGGTTGTTAGTACATTATTATTTTGAGTTAATAAAAAATCCAACCCCTATCTATTTAAAGGTATATCATATTTTTTATTCTTCGCAAACTCAGTTGATGTTGAAAAATAATTCAATATTTCAGGTGAAAAACTGTATGTATCAATATCTAATAATTTTATAGCGATTTTATTGAACGCGCATAAAAATATTGAATATGTAATTAACCAATAACATTTCGTTAAGGCTTTCTCGACGAAGCTCTTAAAGTTAAACAATTAATTAAAAAAAATCAAAATCAAAAATATTTTATTCAAAGTACATAGATTCCTTACAGAATTATTTTTGAATTAATAGATGATTCTCTTTTAAAATATAAATGTGTTTTAATTAAGGAAAATCTACCTTTAACAAGGTAACGAACAAAGCCTTCGGGCAGTACTAGTACTTTATTTGTGTAGCCCGCAAGACGCAAGAGGTGCATCTACGCAGCTACGAATCGTAGACCTTACGTACCCACAATTTGTACAAGCCACGCGCCTACGAGATATATGTGCTACGTAGTTACGAATATCTTGCAGCGTAGCGCCCACCGCAAGCTACGACTCTGGTTATATATTCATTTCGGCTTGTAATGAATACCTACGGAAATACCTACGCAAATGCAAATTTCAGACAAAACAAAGTTTTCAATAGACCAAAAATTACTAAAAACTTAATATTTAAGCGAAGTTATTTATATTTTTGATATAAAGGCGAAGGAATACTTAAAAAGCAAATCAAGTATAAGCACGTATTGCATGTGAGTTAATATATAATTCAACATAATATATTAACTCACATGTATTATTATATTATTTATTGATTATTTTTGAATTATTACAATCTTATTATGTCATGCTATATAATTAATACTATGTGTTAAGGAGTTGCATAATAAGGATATTACAGGAATATAAAATTATAATAGGTTTAGTCAGGCACAGAATAAGTTTCTACCTAGAAAACCTCAAGTAACTTCAATTTTTAGATGGAAATTGTATAAACCAACGTCCAGCTCAAGAATGTTTTCCACATTGTGTAAGTTTTACTTTGTTAGTTATTAAACTAATATTATAAATGTCGCGAAACTTTCACAAAACATTCTTTACTTCCATCCGACATGTTTGGTTTTTAGATTTTCACTCGAATGAGTTTCACTATCTCGTCCCTTAGTTATGGTTCGTCTCGATCCCCATTTTGATCCAATTTGTTGCTTAGTGGCGGATGATTTGATTTCGGCTTTTACTTTTTACTTAATTTCGCTTTTGTGTTTGATTCTCGCTACTTATGTGATTTGTAGGATTTTGTAGGCTCCAGGACTTTCTCAGTTCTATGCCTAGCAGTTGTACATAAAAATCCAGATTTAGATATATGTATCCACTAGATAGAACAATATCAATCAAAGTGAATTGTTTAGGCCTTCATACGTATAAGCAATTAAATTCTAACAATATTTATGTCGTATTTTATATAGTACAAGCTTATTGACAGAATGATAGTGTAGTCTAAATAATAATATTTTAATTTGTAGTTTTGTAAGGTAGTACCGACTTGGTATGATGTAAAAAGCGCTGTTTATCGTTAAATCGTTAAAGAATAATACCTGTTACTATTTTCTTCATGTGTGTTCTGCACATTTCTTAAAAATAGCTTGTTGAGTAGAAATGTTTATTGTACAACAAAAATGTCAAAAGTAATTAGTGTATTATTTACGGCTATCAGCACATCTTGTTCTAGGTGTTTGTGTACACAATTTGACGCCAAAAATTTAGGTCGTATTTTATTTATAAGAAAAGAAAAATACATTTAAAGAGATACGGCGTTCCGTCGACATTTTTATTTCACGAGAATTTTCAAGATTCGCTTTTCGGAGTGCCATCGTTAAACGTGTATAAATCTTAATTTATTGCAGTAGAATTCCTCGCAACTTACATCGTGCTTTAAGCTCCAATGTAAAGACTTCGAAACTGATGACAGCGAACGGAATAACTTAATTCCGATGGAGAGCACTTATAAAGAATGGGACTTGAAAGACAAGCGCGATTGTCACGGCTCTCTTCAGATGCGAGACGCCGTGAATATTTTTTTATATAATGGAAGCAGTTAAGAGGAGGTAAGGAAGTGAAGTTATGGTGGTAGATATCATCTTGGTTTAAATGAAAAGGCCTTTATATCTATTCTTAGCTTGTTAAAGTGGTTTAAATCTTCTGCGTTTCGGTTCAAAAAGGCGCAGACGCCTACAATCCTACCACAAGGAGTCCGGATTGATTGTATCAGTATCGTTATTATAGCTAAAATAATGTTTTACGTATTCGTTTACAATATTCACGTATGTAACGACCTACTTGGCACATTACTCATCATGCCAACCTGTTATGTACTCAGGGTTTATTCCCCGTAAAGCAGACATCTAAATTAAGAAATGAAAATGAATATCTATTCTGAATGTGGGTGCTTTTGCATTTGTCAGTGCATGTGACACTCATAATACAGATAATCCTAAAATGGAATTGCTGAATGCAAATCAGTAAAATAATAAGGCAGCGCTCGTTAAGCCGTTGTAGTTGGAGATACAATAAAATAAATACGCGAGGAATGAACTTCGAATTACTGAGAACCTTGTTCAGCTTAAAATAATTAAGATTCTTTGTCCAGGCGCCGGCAGTTTGACTTCTGCATGAAGTTACTGTAGTTTCGTTTTTCGTGTCAAGTCATTTTTAGCTGTATCAAGACGTTTTCTATTTTAACATAAGCTTTTGTTCTTGAAATTCACGTGGATGAAGAATACGAATGAGAATATGGCAAAAATAACTACAATTTTAGTTGACCTTAAAGTTGATCTCT
The DNA here is from genome assembly GCA_018251915.1 of Urbanus proteus proteus. Classification (NCBI taxonomy): domain Eukaryota; kingdom Metazoa; phylum Arthropoda; class Insecta; order Lepidoptera; family Hesperiidae; genus Urbanus; species Urbanus proteus. The sequence goes on along the minus strand of DWPV01000328.1, from coordinate 10,395 downwards.
GGTTCATTATTGCTGACCTTAATGTGTGGTGATGATTAACGCCGACCTTTGGTTCTGTATAGCGGGAAAAGGTCAAACCAAACTGTGGTTCTACTTAAATGATTTTAATCAAACTAATCGCTTTATTTAAGCCAGACTGGTATTTTAAATTGGATTAGATTAATCATATCAATTTCATGTTTTGTCCCTTGTTGAGAGGGAAACACTGAATAATGAAAAAGCAAATACGAAAGTAATTCTTCCAATGTAGTCGTAACTTCGCATAGACTTCTACATTACTCTAGATAAGACAGCAGTCCTAGATTAGATAATCATATATTAAATGCTATTTCTGAACAGTAATTTATAATCTAGTAAATCTTTCAAACCCGTCATATTAAAAAGCTTTTGCTTTTAAAGGCACGATCGCAAAAAAAAAACAGAATACAATTTTTCAGTAAAAGATTACACTACAATCAACATTTATGGTTTCAAATTCTCACTATCATACAGAAAAAAAACGAAAATATTTTCTTTGTTCTGCATTATTTTAAAAAGTTTGTTAGCGGCGACATTTCGTCACGTTTCTATTTTACGTCGAGGGGGCGAGTGTAATTCCGCAGGGCGAGTGAGGGCGCTCGAGGCGGCTCGAGTGGCCGCAGCGAACTGTGTTTGTTGCAGGTTTTTTAATTTTATACATTTTTAGCCAACCCCAAATTAGTATACCTATTCTATAATGTTTGCGTGTTTTTTTCTGCGTACACATTTCCTATGCCAGACGGTCGCATAGGAAATCTTGTTAATAGTATAGTGCATAAGTAGTATTAAGAAGAATGTATATTTAATTTGTAACTGTATCCTTTACAAGGTACACTTCCAAAATCTGATCGATGGACGTGCTTATTATTTATATTCTATCTTCTTACTCTACATGCAAAAAAATCAACTGCTGTTTGTTAGTCTCGCTAAAACTCGAGAACTCGAGGCTGGACTGATTTTGCTAATTGTGCTTTTGAATTATAGGTATATTGAAGTGCAGGGTAGGTTTAAAAGGTAGTAAATATATAAAATGCGTGAAACAAAGTATAACCAATGATTTCGCTTTCCCTTAGAAACTATACCTAAATGTGAAATATTTGATGTTCGTCCTGGCGTTTACAAATTAAATTTAAAGCTCGTTAAGAAATCAAATTAAATTTAAAAGAATACTTTCGTATTTTTCATTTGTTTTTGATATTAGACATTGAAATCCAACAATTTCTGAACGCAACTTAGTATTTAACGGACTCTGGTGGGTATGTAGGCGCAAAGGTCTTGGTTAAATTTTATTTTTAGGTGCATAATGCGGTTTCATGTAATGATGTAAATTAGTGTGTTCGTGTACAGCAATTGAAGAATTTCAGGTATTCTGTGTGGTATTTAATGTAGATAAAGATATTATATTAATTACTGTAAGCATGTCTCAAATTAAAACTTAAACTTTATTTTGCAAGCTCCTAACGTGCTCCTAACCTTCGAGACATAATATTTTTTCAAAAACATCGTGTGTAATATTACCTAATTCATATCGTGTCTTTTTTATTTCAAATTATTTATGTTCCGGTAAAATTTTGACCATATTTTTTGCCAGAAATAGAAATGAGGATGGTACGGCACCGGACTCGGAGGTAAGAATACCTGGTAAAATTGTAGCAAGTTTGTTATGGTCATCAGAGTTTCCATGTCAACCTGACATTTAGCTGTCTTAAATCCTTATTTGGTGTCCCAAAAATTATCATTTTGAGTGTCTATGGAATAGGAAATAAAAACTCAATATTTTCACTAGCAATAAGCTATGTTAAGCAAAACACGATAATTGTAAAATTGTAGAACTTTAATCGGAAGCTATAATGAAAATCATGTAAATTATATAAGCACTTCGGTGCATTTGTTGCAGCCATTCCAACAAGCAATTATCGACGATATAAAACGGATAGCAATATTATAGTCCGGACTTCGAGCAATTTTATTCTTGTAATTTTACTAAAAAGTAAGGCAAAAAGTGTAGCAAAAAAGTGTAATTTCATAAGTAAGTGAGTCGGCTCTTATGGCACGGAGCGGTAAAACTTTATGTCGGTTTAAAATTGTATTGAAAACTTTATATAAAAAGTTAGAATGATGTCAATCCTGGACAGAGTTGAGAGGGTTCTAGGTTTTATTCAGGTGTTTAATATAAGGTGTAACTTTTATTGGAGAAATTCTGCCGATAAGGAGAATATTGTCTTTTTATAGAACACTGTAATCAGTCCCTAGGCTGTTTATGATACAATTTGAAAATCTTTATATAAGTTATTAAAAGATTGTTTCTTAGTGTGTTTTATATTTTTGAGAGTTGTATAATAACGGAATTTTGAAATTAATATACTATACACGCATAATTTGCTACGCAAGTGGTTATTTCATGTTAGAAATCACTGTTTTAAACTTAAGTATAACAATTTAGCAAAGTGATACAGTACGTATGCTACTTATATATTTTGTATTTTTCTACAATAAGAATGTTTCTTTTATTTTACAAAAAATCTATTACAAATAAAAATTTTTAATTGGGCCCGGGTCGAGAAGAGCTTTGAGCTTTATTCTTGTAAACATAGAGTTATAAAGCAGGTAAACCACAAAATCTCGGTTTGCCCTGTTGACTTCTCGTCTCGAGGCTCCGTCCGAGTTGTTATTATAACACGTGTGTCGAGCGATGCTCCAATTGCTCCACAAACAAGTACAAGACGTATAGTAGATCGTTACAAATGTTACTTATATGTTATGACACGTTATTTTAATGAAGGATATAGAGTTATGGTTTTTGGCTCTGGCGGATCCAGGATTTCTTCCAGTATCTATAGATATAGAGAATGCTTAGGATCTCCTATTTTTAAAAATTTTCGACCCTTTGAAGGTAAGGGATGAAATTAAATATCTGCATTTTTGGTTGTAAGTGATTTTTTGATTTTTTTTTTTGTATACTTAAGAAGAAATAGAATAATTTAACAATTATACCTCTTTTATTTTATAATTATACAATGAAACAAAAAATATTCTTAGCATGAGGACCTTTTGTACTATATTTTCTTAATAAATGAGTCGTTTGGTCAAGTGGTATCATATTGCCGTTGAGACGGCAAGTGTCTTGCTTGATAAGTCAATTCATAATATAACGGTATAAGGCCTAAATAGTTCTATCACAAAGAATACCTGTGTTATATTTTTTAAATCTGTATCTTGACACTAATTCGTTTCGCACGTCACTAATAACCGAATAAATGAGTCAGCGTTCGGTCAAGAGGTACCATATTGCCGCTGAGACGGTAAGTGTATTGCTTGATAATTCAATTCATAATATAGCGGTGTCTACCAAAAACGTGCTATCACAAAGAATACCTGTATAATATATTTTTAATCTGTATCTTGACACTAATTCGTTTTGCACGTCACTAATAACCGAATAAATGAGTCAGCGTTCGGTCAAGAGGTACCATATTGCCGCTGAGACGGCAAGTGTCTTGCTTGATAAGTCAATTCATAATATAGCGGTGTCGGCCTAAAAACGTGCTATCACAAAGAGTATCGCGAGTGCGGGGGTGGTGCGAGGTCACGCCGCCGAGTGCTCTTCGCTTTGTTCAACTGGCAACAATGCCTACTACACCGAGGAACCACTCGGGCCTACTTGTATCGGTTGCAAGCGATGTTTCGCCCCGGATTAGGGGCGAGTCGTAATTATACGATATTTATACTCCCTCACCACTTGTGCTTCGTAAAGATTTCTTGCGTTTCAATTCCAATATTAAAGCCATAATCGCGACAAAATGTAAAAATACAAACAGTTGTGGACCTAATTTAAGGATTGACGTATTAATATTACCACTTCCATGAATTCGCTTTAGTTCTGTCGTGCCTTCATATCTTTTATTCTTAAAAAATATTTTTATTTAAGAAATTATCACAATATTTTTTTACCCTAAATCTAAGGACAAATCTCTTAAGTGGCTACACTGCCGGGACACCGTTATGATACTATAATTCGAAGCCGGTATAATTTTTTGGCAAAGAAAATTAATGTGAGCCGAACGCTCGCCAAATTGCGTAGATTATCTCCAATTGGTGTGTGCCGCTGGCGACAGACAAACGTATTACGATTGATGTTTGGCCAGCCTCTCCAAACTACCTGTTATTTTGTACGTTTTTTATGTGAATTTCTTCTGCTATCTCTATTCCGGCTATTCTATTACGACGTTAAGTGGCCACATCTGTCTATAGGGTCTTCCTTGTAATTTGTCACCTTTCATGTAAGCCTGGTGTTTTAAAGTAGAATTAGGCGTATTTAAAACTTTTGTTATAAACTCGCAAGCAGGTTCCTTGAGATCTTTTTCATGAAGTTAAATTAAAACTTATATTATTTCAATACTAACACGCACATAACATTTAAAAGTAAATAAATCAGAGTGCTCATCTGAGATTCAATCCCATATATAGGAGCTAAAAACTTATCTTACTACGAATTTTAGTTATTACACAAAGCTATATCTATACTGAACCTTGACCTATTAAATCAAATTAAAGTTTGTATTTCTATGATTTTAGTTGCTTACACTAAGCCACATTTATATTTCTGCATAAATACTAGCCCAATATTATCCAATATTCGTTACTAAACATGGCATCATGACCGGAACACACGGTGGGGTGATTCAATTTGGTTTCCGTACAAATCTCATTTCCCGTATATGTAAATGAGGTACATATGAAATGTAATTGCTTAGCCGAAGGTGATGATGGCTCCTTAGGGCGCGTTTATGGAGAAATAAGGTTATATGTTACGACCGTATGGCTTGCTAATCTGAAATCAGCTTGTTATGTAGACGAAGTAACTATGTAGACTGTTAAGAGGTAATCATTGGCTCAGACAAGGCTTATTACTTGTATAAAACTTTTTGTATAAAATTTACATAATTTATTTTGTAACAAAGTAGATGTTGTTTTTAAAGAAAATTAATAAGTAGTTATAGTGATGTATAATTAATTTAATAATTATAACTTTCAACGAATCTCAATTGCTCTGATATTTACTGTCATTAAAATTGTGAATAAAAATTTGTAATGAGACCAATAGCTTTCGGACTAATGACAAACTTATAAGGAAGCAAAAAATAATCTTGTCTACACTAATCTTGCTGGTCAGTAGAAAGTAAGTATCTTTTAGGTTTATAACTGTAAATCTTTATATTCTTTTAACCCAATAGTTTTTGCAGCAACACCGTTAGATAAGCTCTATCTCACTGTTATACCTATACCAAAAAGTTTCCTGAAAATACAGAAATATATATCCATTCTAAGATAATCAAATAGTTCCGGGTTTAGCGGTTAAAATTGTCACAATAACGCAATCATATACACACAAGCGTGGTTTTGCTTGGTGCTGCGACTAAGTGCCGCGGTTTGTTCTTTGTAGTGCGGAACTAGCCGGAGAACTCCTCGCCCACTGGAATTTGTCGCTGAGTTGCGCCACAAAACCGCAGGGTCGCTGTATGCGCTATTTCTACTAAATGCCACCTTATTCTTATAAAGGGTAATCTACAATATACCGTTGTATATTAATAAGAGAAATCAAGGTAGGTATTAAAAAATAAGTTATTATTATATCAAAGATTAACTACTAAGCAATGTGCGTTACTTTACTCATATATACCTAAAGGTACCAGAGATTCCTACTCTTAATACTTACCTTATGGAAATTGCTTACAAATTAATGTCTTCTTTAAATTTGTCACAATCGTGTAACAATTGAACTTTTTTTTACGAAATACGTTAGAATAGTGTAATACTGATACGGTAGATCCAAAACTTAGTCCACTAAGTGTACGTCGCGGTGTGTTCTTTGTAGTGCGGAACTAACCAGAGAACTGAACCGCAACTCCGCTGGAATTTGTCGCGGCGAGTTGAGCCACAAAACCGCAGGGGCCGCACTATATGTGTGCGAAGCCTACTTACTTAGATGTATCTTGTTAAGGTGAAACTTGTATATCTACTTATACGTAAATGCAGATTACAGGATGTAATCATTAAAATAACGCCTTTAGCGGAATTTCAACTGTTATTAACAAATACGTGTTTGATGGTGGTAGAACTGTGTCCTGTTCTACTCTAGAGGGATTTTCGTTATTCGTGTTTTTGTAAAAGCAATGTCAAACGCTGGTGAGTTTGACTTGGAACCTCCTCGATCCAAATTCCTCCTTGATTAGTCCTTAGAAGAAGGATCAGCGGATTTCCAAAATGTGTAATGAACATTGTTGATAGGATTATTATCCTATTTGAGACAATTACAGAAGTGCATAGGCGCCAATGACCACTTACCATCTGGGTGTCGTTTGTTTTGCTAAAATAACTTGCATTTGACTACTGTTGTGAAGAATGACCTACCTATGGGAGCCTAACAATGGGATAGTTATGGATCGATGACAATATAACAAATACAGTGTGCCAAAAATCTACAAAATCATACACAATCAAATTTATACAAACATTAAAACAGGCGCTGAATTTATTTGTTTTACCCAACTTGCTTTAATAATGTTTGTTCAAAATATTGTGGTTTTGATTTATCATATGCATAATACCAACAAAGGCTAAGCTGCGGTTAATTCTTTGTAGTATAAATCTAACCAACAGATCATTTCCCCACAGATCCGCTTAGCGTGTGCCGCAAACCCACAGTTGCTATACTCGCATATAGTTAAGAATAATGCCTGGTTAATTTTTTTAACATTGTTTATGATAAGAATAGTTTTGATGTTTCAACGTAGAACTTTGGAGAATTGTTTCAGTTGTTTTGTTGGTTTGAATTGATTTTGATGAGTGTTTGTATTTGCTTTAATTACTTTTTCGACCGCTATTTGTATATGCAGTGATGTGGGTTCTAGAGTATGTTAACTAGGATACATAAATGAGACAGTGCATCATTAATTCGCCTCTCATAAGATTTCTACTACATTTGTATCTGGTCATGTATTGGCTATTTGCATGTCCGTTTACTACATGTTTAAACAAATAAAGTTGAAGTGTTTTTTGTATTGAGTGAGGCTTAAGTGTTGTTTAAGTAATCTGGCCCACAACTTCTAGCTCGCTCCAGATTAGTATTGTCAGTAGGTAATAGGTAATAGCTCAGAATTTTTTTCGTATATTTTATTTCATAATTTTCTTCAGGTTATCGCACAAGCACTTCACACCAGTGGCAGTGAAAAATTGTATCGTCCGACTGGACGTCTCACAGAGCCTTTATTTTAATAAAAAACTATTCTGTCTGTCTCTTTGTCTGTTTGTTTTTATGAACTAATCTCGGAAGCAACTGATGATTCGGTAGGTTAAGGCATCGACAGAGTACACTTTGATTACTGTGCTGTATCCGTACCCTTGTAGAACCAAGATGTAGCTCACTATATAGAAAGAGTACATCGTCACAGATTCGAGCAAACCCAGAGAGCTGTAGTTCTAAATTCGTTCCACAAAACCGCATTTGCCGCTTTATGTGGTGCCAGTTGTGTAATCTACTTAGTTCTTTCCTTGTTAAGGTTGAGCTCGTGTTGTTTTAAGTGTAACTGAGAATCTAAAAGCACTTAACCGCTAACCAAACTTGCTATAGATATTTCGGGAGATTATTTTCTTAATATCAGAGTTTTGAAAGTATTGGGCAGATATATCAATTTATTAGATGAATTTGATAACTCATTTAGCAATGGATACGATATCGTAGATAATTTTTGCAACAGATTTTGAATATAATGAACAAGACATACGATACGTGACTTTGAAAGGGTACTGCTTCCATGGAGATCTGTAATGTATGCCAAGTAGGATTAGGGTCCAATAGTCAGTCATAGCTACCAACGTTTGAAAACTATGCTGGAACACGTCAGACTAGTGTCTCTTCATACTACTTCTTTAAATTAGTATATAACAGTTGGTGTTATTGCTATTGTTAGATGGTAATGAGTATAGCGGTATTTTTGACTATTTTTTTGAAAAATTATAATTTTAAGTTTTGTAGACAAACAATACTTCATAGTGACACAAATACCCGTATTTGACAAACATTACAACTCTACACCGTACATACGTACATATCGTATGTCGTGTTCTAGTAATAATGTGCTGCGAAAAAATGTTTCTGTCTTTCTCGTGAGATACGTAGGTACATACGTACATCTTACTGGGACATAGACCCGCTATAGTGTTTACAACTACATTTTCTTTCACAGAATTGTTCTCGTGTCCTAAAATCTCAGTGTATTTTCTCCTTTATTCCGTTACAATTTCCAACGTGGGGACGAATCAGAGGAAACTTTCCAATGAGTGCAATTCTTTGTTCCGTTTAAAACTATTGTTTGATATTTGAAAGAGGGGAAAAGGTCCTATTGAACCATGAATCAATGGGGCGGATCTCGATTTAGAAGATCCATTTGAAGTCGAATAATTTTCTTTTGGAAATGACTGGAAGCAAAAACGCACTAGTTCATATATTTGCATAGAACGTGCAGAGGCGAGCGTTTAAGTAGAAAGTCCGGCTAAATGCCGGAATGCAGGAGTGCTTTTTGCTTTGTTACACAACAGTAACTATAGTATGAAAGGAAATGATTTTCCATTTCTCTTACTCCGAGGTCGCAGAATGACGCATTTTGTCGTAAGGTGCAGTTATACTGAATCATTTTTGAGTCTATAATTGGCTGACTAGTGGATTTTATGTAAGTTAAAATTTTGTAGGTATCTGTTTTTCCTTACAAAATACCGATGTTATGTACCTAAATATTGCTAATTGGACAATATCAAGCCTTCTTCCAATATAAAGACGTGTCAAATATAATAATTTAATTTAATATTTTAACTTAATCACTGTTTATTTTATAGTTTTAGGTCAGTTTATTTATGTTGCCAATTACATCGCTACATAAACTACATTAGAATTTCCTACACTATACTACTATACCTACACTAGATTGTTAATATTTTGTTTAAAAACTTCCAGTTGTTAATATATCTGTATTATGTTTACAATCAGGATTTGCAAAACACTTTTATAACAAAATCGTAATCAAAAAAAGTAAAACAATGTTAAATATATTTCATAGATTGGCTATATTGCGATAACTTATTTGTAATTCTAAAGGTGGAAGAACTCTATGTAGTTCGACCCCGGTGGCCCCACCGCCACATCTATTTCTGCCTTATTACACCAGTGTTAAGCACGGCTGTGTTCTGGTTTGAAGGGTGTGGTAAGGTAGACATCCGCGACGCTCCAACTCAGTCCTTAGGGGTAGCAACGTATCTGTGGTCAACCTCAGATAGGACCTTGATCTTATCTGGGGTTGATTACAGATGTCCATGGGCGGCAGCGGCCACTTATCATCAGGTGGACTGCGTGCTCGTTTGCTACTTCGATCATGTAAAAAAAGTAATTTAATACATTTCAACTCGTCCTCTCGTTGATTGGCTTCTATATGATTGTTCCTAAGTTTAGGAATACATCCACTGCTACAACATTCTCCAATGCTCATTTCAGAGAGGTACCAACCGTCATTTTGTTCGAACATATTACTAATTTAGCATTCTACTAAACTAACTTAACTACTAAATAACTTAGAAAAACTTCTCCATACTATTTCAGAACATTATTCATGACACTTATCTTGTAGACCTACATAATCTAGATCATCTATTTTATCGATAGTCTGCTCAGAAGAAATTTGTCTTCGTACATTGGAGTCGCGTGCGTGTTCAAAATAAATTAATTACAATTTACCGTGGAAAACACTAAGACAAGTCCTCAATAACGTATTTTGAATGTTCTAAGCATTTACAAATAATAAATTAGTATTTATTAATAAGACTAGCTGATCCCCGCGGTTTCACCCGCGTAAAAAAATAAAAAGAAATACTTATCTAAACCTAAACATAGGCAATAACCCACGCTTCCGCGAGGGGGGCCGCATGCGCGTGGCGCACGAATTAATGCTTTTTTCTAAAATTAAACTAGCCTATGCTACTCCTTTGATCTTCAGCTATCTGCCAGTGAAAGTCCCGTCAAAATCGGTCCAGCCGTTAAGAAGATTAGCTCAGGCAAACGGACAGACAGACAGATAGTTATAGGTATCGTGTATACTTTTATATGCATTGCGTAAAAACTGTTATTTTGAAATCACAAACAGACACTTCAATTTTATTTATTTGTATAGATGATCCGTGCGAAATTAATTTTACTCTATACTGAGTTCATTTATCAAAGAAAGAAATAATTATAAGGATGAAACAACATTAGGTACTTAAAACTTCAGTTGGCTCTAGTAGACACTGTAATAGACGCGAGAGGAAAGTAGTAAAGTTTGAAGGTGACCA